>JAPMOR010115756.1:1128310-1158239 GCA_026543865.1 Argiope aurantia
AAGTCTTTTCTTTAGGAAGAAATATATTCAATTTAAAATAATAATTTTATTTAAAATAACCTTAATAAATTTTTATTAGAATGTCTCTTGCTTTACCCTTGGTTGATGGCATGGTTGTGAGCCGCAGAACTTTGGGTATTCTAGTTCGACAGACTGCTTTAAATATGTTACGAAGAAAGAGGTTAGATGCAGATAGGTAAGTTTTTTTTAAATTCTGTATTGCTTTCTTATTTTATTTATTATTTTCTTATATTAGTTTTAGGTTTGTGAAATGTAGTTCAGAATGAAATCATTTGCAAGCTAAAGCCAAAGGTATTATAATAATAACATTTGACTTTTTTTAAGTAAAGCATGTTGGAATAACTTGCTATCAATATTTTTATTCCATACTAATTTTTTTATGATTTCTTCTTTTACATATTTTAATTGAAATGAAAATAAAATCCAATAATGTATCATTGTTTATTACTAACAATAATTCTCCAGTAAGATAACGGTTTTATTAAATTACTGTAAATGATTATTTAATCTCAAAAAAATATACTGAAAAGAAAAGGATGGATAAGTTTCTTCTCTAATTGTCAATTCATATTCTTAAAAATGCCGATTCTTTTTCTTTTTTTTCATGATAATATATGTATTTTACTTACTTTGCTTTTTGTATT
The DNA here is from genome assembly GCA_026543865.1 of Argiope aurantia. NCBI lineage: Eukaryota > Metazoa > Arthropoda > Arachnida > Araneae > Araneidae > Argiope > Argiope aurantia. Next base: position 1,128,976 of record JAPMOR010115756.1, read on the forward strand.
GCTGTAGTATGTATACTTTAAATGAAAAATAATACCGTGTAACATTTTATTACAAATGTATATTCTATAGTTTATTGTAGGACTTAATATCAAGGATATTTACATATTTGGCAAATTCCTTATAGGGAAAACTATCAATTGCTATGAATTTTATAATCTTTAGAATCTCAAACTATTACTCGCTCAAAAGTACATATATAAGATATATAAATCTATATTTGTCTATCTACATAATTATGAAAGTATTTATTGGATTTGAATGGTAGAATAAGTTAAAAGGATAGTAGAAATATTGGCCAAATGCATAGATGGACAAATACAATTCAAAGGCAATTGAAATGTTCAAGAGATGGTTATAATTTATTTGCCCATCACCCCTTAACAACTGAAAGATAAGCATATCAGATAAAATGAATTATTTCCTCATCTAAATGAATAACTTTTGTGCTGAAAGTTTTTTTCAAACTTTAAATTAATTACTTTTATTACAATAAATAATTTTTAAATGGTTAAATAAGTTAAATAATTTAAGTTGAATAATTTTTCTTGATTCATAAAAATTTTAAAAAGAAAAGTGACATTTTTGACATTTTTTATTCAGTTGTGTAGGACATTTTAATTCTTTGTTATATGGCCATAATTAATTTCTTAAACATTTGAAAACAGAAATAAATTGAATCAGATAACATATAATTATAAGTAATATTTTATTATCAATGTCTAATATCTTACTGATAAATACATTACATTTCTTTTCATAAAAGTACATTTCTATCATTTTTCAAAATACTTCTACTTGACCTTTTCTAGAAAATAATTGTTTCCACTTAATATTACTGTGTCACAATTATTTAGTTAGCAAAATATCTTTTTCTGCTGACATAATCAGAACTATAATTTTCCATGCCCTTCATTTAAAATTCTTAATTATTCTCTTTCAATAATAATAATTAAAAAAATCAACATAGCTTTTTTTTAGTCTGTTATACATAGCAATGCCATGCATATGATTTTTTAGCATTTTGCTCATTTAAAAATAAAATAGCACTGGTATAATTTTCACTATAAAATAATAAAAACCTTGCATGTTAATTAATTAGAATAATTCTTATTTTATTGGAAAGAAAATATCTGTATTTTGTTATATCTAACAGATTAACAAATTATTGCTTGTAATTAACTTAATGATAATTGAATACATTTTTCTTCTATTTGAAATATTTTTATTTGTTCTTGTCCTTCAGTTGTCAACCGCCTCATGTCAGACGAAAATTGAGAATACAAGATGTTATGAACAGATATCATAAAAAACTATCAGAATCTGAATTTATTTCATCTTTGTATCACCCTTCTGCTGGACTTTGATTTCCTCATCATCTTTTTGTAGAAAAGAGGAAAAAATTATTGTAAATTTAAAGTAAGAATTGATAATCTATATTTGATTTCTTGTAAAATAATAAATTGATGTACATATATATTATATTAGAACTTTATTGAATTATTGTTTTTCATAAGGATTTCAAATTTACATAATATGCATTATTTTTTTAAATATTTTTATATATGTTTTCATTTCTTCAGTTTTCCCACATACGAAGTATAGAAATAACACTGCAATCATCAAAAAATTAGAACTCGAGATTTTTACGAATCTCTGCATTTATACCTTTCTAATTTGAAAAACACACTTTTGAAAAATGTTTGTGTCAAGTATAACTCAAAAACGCTTTAAAGGATGAAATTTGTTATATAGTCTTTACATCAAATTTTGTACCATATCTCTTCAGGAAAAGTCTATCTGTTTAAATAAAAGTTAATAAGATAACTACAAAAGAGAGCTAGATAGATAAAATTCTATTACACAGATTTAATGTCTATACTGTGAATACCAATCAAATTTTGAGCCAAATACAACTAGAGATTGACCGTATGTTAGTCTGTTCTTTCAGAAATATATAAACACAATAGTTCAAAAATGCAGTGACTTAAATATCTTAAATTTGATATGGGGTTTTGTGACTACAAGTATAGTTATCTACCAAATTTTTGTTTCAATTGGTTTGAAAAAACGCACCTAAAATACAAATCCGATTTTTCGATCTCTGGTTACTTTAACAGTAACCAGAGTTAATCACCAAAGATTTACATGATAGATTCATCTATGATAAATTCATGCCAAAGATAATATTTCATGACTTTTGTACCTCTATACCATGCAAAGCCTTCTTTGGAGGCACTTTTATTCACATCTTTATTAGAGTTGTGTGAAAGTTTGGGGAAGACTCCTCCTGCTGGTTTAAAAATAATTTATACGGAATTTTAAATTCTGTGCTAAGCAGAGAGGTGGCTTGTGAATTCAGAAACGAACAGTGCTGTAAATATACTTCTCAATAGAATACTACCTCTAAGTGTATCCCTATGTTTTTAATTGCAACATTGTATTTTGAAAAAGTATCGACTTATCATTCTATGACGAACAGCTAGTAACAAAATAAAATGAAATCATTAAACCAGATGTCGTGTGGTTGAGACAATATGAAATCAACAGTGGATGAGAAAAAGCAAAAATAAACAAATGAAAATTAATTTTGGATTGAAGAGAGGATAAAAGGAAAATTTGTACAGTTGGACATGCATTAAACTGTGCAATTTGGTTGTTCAATGCCTTGCATAAAAAGCCCAATTTCATGGAAGAAAATTTCGTTTTTGCTTTCAATGTGTCAGTTAGTTATTCTCTAGTGAGCAGATTTTGATATTATTGACATTATTCAATAAGCAGCTCCATTTTTCTGTATTTTTTTTAATTTTTTATTGTATATCAATGTTGGAAAGTGACCAAATAAGAGTAAAAGCGAAAAATAAAATTTAAAAATATTTCAATAGCTGCTGCAGTTTTAATGGGCAATCAGCAATGCCAAGCTTGATAAAAAGTTTTGTATTTTAGTTACATAATTCTTAATTATATATGTATTATATAAGGATGATCAATTGATGATTATTGGAATATTGTTGTTTGTAATTAATTACCCTAAATCAAATTTATTTCAGTTATGGAGTGTATTCATATTGAAACTTACAATTTATAAGAATTTACTCCTCATTAACGTTTGTAATATTTTTAAAAAAATCAATATTATCAATTTACATAAAAGTTTAATTTTTTCCAATAATTCCTTTATTAGATAAAAGTCCAATATTTTACTGTTATATTATGACAAAAATTCAAGGAATCATAGGGCATAACTTAGTTATAAACTAGATTTGTTAGCTTGAAACAATTGTTAACATAAGAGAACAGAGAACTTCCTGCAACTTATAGGATTCAATATTTGTACAATTAAGATATATTCTAGAATAATTATTCAGAATTTTATAAATGGATCTAAAATTGTCTAGAATATAAATAAATTTTTGAAAAAAAAAATTGCTAGTTCTTAGGTTAGACTATTGCCACAGATAACAGTTCACTGTTCTACCAAATGAATCATAGGGGACTGCTGATAAAAATTCTTTCTGTAACACTGTTACATACTTTTTTTATACTTCATGCAGAAGTATTCTATTTATATTTAATCATTAGAAGTTGTGTAACATGTTACAATCAGAGTATTTTGTAGAATTCCAACATTTATTTAAACTAAAATTTGTTCTTAGAACCAATTTAGATTGTAGAGAATTAGTCATATGGCAGGCTGATAAAAAGTTCCTAGTTAAGCATGATTCTGACTATAAGTATTTCTAAAAGGAATTGATGATGAAATAAAATACTGATATTAGTGCATAAAACAGAAGCCATAATAATAATTTTTTGCATTTCAAGCATAATAATGTAATTCTCATTTGTCTGTATGTTATTTTTAATGTACTGTATATAAAATTATTAAACTTTAAAGTTTCCAGTGACTAAAAAAGTGGTGCATTTATATAACAAAAAATAAGCATGTTCATAATTTTCTTTAAGTCATGATAATGAATAAAATCTATTTGTACTTTAATAAAGTTTAGATAAACAATGCAAAATTAAAAGTATATAAGGTAGTACAAGGAAGGATTTTTAATAGTTTTTCTCTTTAAGGTTATCACAATGCTCTTGCATATCGAGACTAACTGTAACAATTTAATATGAAGAAATGTGTGCATTTCTATCAAAAACAAATATTATTTGATTATATTTTTTTTGTTTATATGTATTAAAAGGGAAAAAAAAAAGATTCTGTGTGTTCCAAAAACTATAAATTTTGATACATTACAAATTTTGTATTAAATATTCTCCATTCATCAAATATACACTTGTGGAGAAAACTCTTGATCTAAATTTCGACTGTAAATGAAAATGTGTTGACATTAAAAAAATGTCTAACAATTTTTTGGTGAAAAAGTAAACTAACAAACTTGTAAGCTCAGAAATCAATTATCGAGTCATATTTGGATGTGTAGGTATCCTAATGCAAATGAAAAGTATTCGAAAACATTTTCATGTAAACATATAATTTTTTCATATTATTAATGGAATTCACTTATATACAATTGAGAGAATAACAGGGAATTAAACATTTTTTAAACAAAGAAATCATAGTTAAAGTATATTTTAGAGTTTGATTTTAAAGAAAAAACAGGAACAAATGCAAAACAAATTGTTTAGACCAGAAAGGACGATTTATCAAGAGAAATTAATAATTCATATTTTTACTACCTGGGATAAGAGTTGTGCAAAAGGGTGATTTTAGATTATAAAATAGGCATAAAAACTAAATAAATGAACTAATTAATTAATATTTAGGACAGATTAAAATTTAGAAGGTAATTTAAAATAAATTGAGCTGTTACATTTTATTTATAGTATTTAACTTTCATTTTCACTTATTTATTGACTTAACAATTCACAGCTTATTTTTTATAATTATACTTTTTTAAATTTCATAATTTAGTTTACCAAATGTTTTCTTTGTACTTGAAGTAGCAAGTTCTTTCTGATAACAACACTGTAGCATTGACTATTAAAATGCTGTATGTCAATACTGATCTGTACATCTTGCAGTATTATATAGTCTTTTATATCAATTAAATAATGAACATTTCCAAGTTATATAAATTGTTTAAATTATCATAATAGACATATGTTACAATTGTCAAAAATTTGGATGATAAAGAATTATTATTTTTTTCTTTTTGTAAAATAGGAGATGAGGAATGTAAATGTTGAATAAATAAATGCAACTGCACTAAAAACATTCCAATACTAAAATGCCTATTAAATTTTAATAAATTTCATGACTTTTTTATTTACCAATTTCAGCCTGCAGCACCACTTATGCTTAGGATGTAAAACTGCAATTTCTCAATTTAGATTCACTATATTCTATATATATTTAATGGCATCTCAATACTTCCTTTGTAATTTATCTCTATACACTTAAAATATAATCACCTAGTATTATTGAAAGGATTTTAATTGTTTTATACCTGACAATTAAAAGTTGTATTATATATTTTTAAAACAATTGCCATTAAATGCGATTAATTTTATATAAAATGGGGAGATGAATTCAACACGATAATGTAAAAATACATACAGAAATCTCTTCTTTATTTTCCAATGAAAATTAATGAACATATTGGTGCTTCAATCTCCAGTATTCTTTTATGATGAATTAAATACATAATTAACAAAAATCAATTGAATTAATGTTTGAATAAAATTAATTTATGCCTTTCTGTGGAGAAGAAAATGCGAAGTTGTTTCATAAACAACAAATGTTATAGCAGTGGCAGGAACTACTCTCAGCATATTGGGTACAATTCCCTTGTAGTAACCTTTAATGCCTTCATACCTAAAGGGAATATTGTACTTCAGTAATCATATAATGTGTATATTTAAAAATTATCAGTTATTCAACATGCATAAAAAAAATTAAATGACTGTTTGTAAAGTATATTCATAATACTTGCATATTAGATGCAATATTATAAATACACAAATGAAGATAGAACATATTGCATATTAATTAAAAACTAACTTTATAGAAAAATACATTTCTTAAATTTATTTTTATTTCATAATATACTGATACTAAAGATAATTTTTTAATGAAAAAATAAATGTAAAAGTCTTGGGATATTCATGAAGAATTTGCTTTATACTACAGCACATTATCACTTTATATATGGAAACCACTCAAACTTCCATATATGCCCTAGGAGCTTTGATTTCACTAAAATAGAGGTAAGATGAACTTGCATAATGGGTAGCCTAACAAAAAATTACAAAAAAAAAAAAAAAAAAAAATTTAATCATTGAGTACCATCTCTAAGTGGCATAAAAATCATTTAAAGCAATAGGCATAGCTTCTTAAAACAGACAGTTTATGAGATATTTCCTATATAATTGTCTTAAATGAGTATTGGAAAATATTACAGCATTTTGTTACCATTTTCAATTTTGATAGGGTTTGGTTATTATCTATCAATGAATAAATTCTTCAATTTATTTAAGAGGCAAAAGATCTCTGAAAATATTTTTGGGCCTTTACCTCAGATTTATAATTACAACTAACTTACTAGAAAAAATATTTCTAAAGAATTTTTTTTTTACAACTAAAATTTTAAATACAAACTTACAGAAGTTATTATACTAATTTGCCACTTATATATACTTCAATCATAATATTAAAAACTGTGTATAAATAAATATATCTTACCATTTAATCATTATACAAGACTTGATGAATCGGTTTTAATTATTTGAATACATAAAATGTGATATGAAATAAATAAGAATCAGACCAAATTTTCCCTGTTTTTATTATGTATTGAAGTTTTGCAAACAAAATATACTTTCACTTTAAAATAACATGGGAATGATTATATTGTGCATGAAAAAAAAGAAAACTTATCAAAAATAAAACAAGACAATCAGTACTGGAATACGACTTCCATTCATATGGAAGCAGTATATGACACAATATAAAATAAAATATTAATGCATATCAATAAGCACAATTTGAGATTTAGTTGTTTTAATTTGGCTTTTTCTTACGATAAGAAAAATAAAATGTTTTGAAAGAATTATTCTTTTATAATAGGTGAAATGAAGAAAAAAAACTTTTAAATACCGCCTTAAAAAGAACTTTAGTAAACCTTAGTGCAAAACATCATTGAATAGGCTATTTAAATCTTTTATCTTAACCTATATAATTTTGCATAGATATTGATTCAAAATGCACATCATTTTATAAATGTTAATACATGCCATTAAATATTATGAATCTAAATTAGTTATGCGTTAAACTTATTTTCCCATTGTAATGAATTCATATGTCTCTTACGAGAAACAACTACGAAATTCAAATGCAAAGAAGTTCCAAGGATCAAGAAAGATCCTTTCTTCTGTTATATAAGAATGCATCATTTAAAAATTTAGGACTAATGTTGATCTAAAAAGAGCTATATGCATAACATGCAAACTGCAAATAAGTAAAGTTCTAAGGCTATAAATATAATTAAATTTTATATTTCAGATTTTTTTAAGATAATAAGAAGAGGAATTCAAAATGGACTAAAGAAATTTATATCATTTAATTTTTCAATTTCGTTAATTTGATAATGGAAGATGAAGTTAAAAGTTACTTTTATATTATAAAAGTTACTTTTCCTGAATTAACATATCCGAATTTCATGTTTGAATTATCCGAGTGAAGTAGAAAACCTTCTACTTCAGAATCTTAGTTAATTATTATTGAAGGTCTTAGCTATCATTATGTTATCTAATTAAATTTCATCTTCATATTGTGCATTGAATTATTTATTGTAAAAATAATTAAAAAATATTCAAATGAAGTCATTTTTATAATATGGTAATAGAGCTAGCTGGTGTTATTAAAAATTAAATACATCCTTTTATAACTTATTTCATGCCTAAATGAAATATTTTTAATAATTTATATTGAAAAAAATTCTAATAATGAAATTATATATAATTAGGAACTTTAACAATATTAATTAAGAATTCATAAATTCGTACCAATATAAAGAAAATAGAAATGATGGTATTAAATTTTAATTTATCAGTTATTATGGTTACAGAATAGTTTCAAAAATATGCTTGTGCAAATTTGGAACATAAGGCAAATATTTTGTTTAGAAACATCATTAATGCAGTATGTCTTTGCAAAATTTAAAAATATATACTCAATACAGGGAGATTTTGATTAAGTACAAAATATGAAAGGGAGAAACTCTTTTGTCAGTTTATTATTTATAAAATATCATGAATAAATTTTTGACAACATGTGCTTGGGATAAAATATATTTTATTTCATACATACAACAATTATGTTTTCAATGTAAAATATCAATATCAAAAGTTTTTCATAGTATTTTTTTAGATGTTCATTGTGCTGGATTTTTTTTTTCACCTTATACCGAATTTTACCAAAATTATCCCAATGCTATATTGTTGTTTTCAAATTAGAGCTTATAATTAAAATCTTGTTCATTACAATCCACATTTTTTATAGTTTTGTTTAATACTGCTCATTCAATTTTATTTACTTAAAATAGTAAATTAGTTATAAAGATACGGAAATTGGTTTTATAGAAAATAATATCACAAGATATAAAATAGTTCAATAATTATACATAAAAAAATTGCATCAGTAGGGTGGTGTGATTGTTGGACACTGTTTAGGTTGATCAATAGTTCTCAGAATGTTATATGCATCAAATCTTGAAAGATAATTGTATCACATGATATTCACCAAAGTGGTGAAGAATGTAGATAATATAGTACATATTCTACAAATAAATTTACAAAGTCCTATGAAAAGATTAGTGTCATAGAACGTCTTCTTCTGGGAAGATTGGTTCAGGTTCATATATGTGGGTTAATTTCTCATATATGAGGAAGACAATACAAATGTTTGGTGTTACATGGAGGAAGTACGCAGGCAAACCCTTGTAAAAGCCACGCATGCCTTCATACCTATGGATAAAGACACAGTACCGATCTCATAAGGTTAAAGAGTTCACTGAAATAAATGCACTGGCTAAATGTAAAAAAGATATCCCAAGGCAAAAAGATTTTAAAATTTCAGAGCATAGCTAATTCATAATTTATCAATAATATAACACTTTATATATAAATATATTATAAGATTATATTATATTATAAAATGATTATTTTTTAATATATATGAACTTAACTGCAGAAAGTTAATCAAAAGGGGTTTTTTTTGTAAGACATGACATAAAATTCTTTGCAATATTAATTTTAATATTTTTCCTATGTTGCATGATGTCTTGAATTTTAAAGGGATTTTCTCAGTTTTAAGCACAAATTTCCATTTTAAGAAAAGATAATACAACAGAATAACACATTAAATCTAAAATAAATGGAATGATTAGGAAGAGATGCATAAACTTGCTTTTGTAAAATGAAGTTATTCTCCAAGACTTTTGGTATAGTTAAATTACAAGTTTGACAGTGAAATTGCTAATGCCAAATTCTAAAATAAGCTTTAAGAGAGGGGGAGGGTCCTTTTTGCCAGTTTTCATCAAAAGGCTACATTAGAAATTGCAACTTTTTTTTTCAATAAACTGCATAAGTAGCTTTAAAGCTTTATAAATGCTTATAGGTGGTTTTAAATTTACGAAACTGCAAATCCTTTCAATAACAGGTTGTGCATTAAATGGGATTCATATAACTTAAGCATTTTCATAACGTATCTCAAAGCTATCACAAGAAATTATAATTCAGGAACAAGAGAATGATACAAACCATTTTTTAAACTAATGTAACTTCATATATGTTACAAGAAAACTCTTCATTGGTTATTAAAAAATCAAGGGAAAAAAATGACAGCCATTTTTAGAATATGTATGTGCAGTTTGAACGTCATTATTAAAATGGAACAATTGCTACAAACTTTCAAACACGGTAATAAATCAGATACTAGAGTTTTTATCAGCATAAAATTATGGAATAGTAGAAAAAAAGATGGATAGCGGTGAAAATTTAAAGTAAGAAAAAGAAGGGGAAAAAAAAAGAAGAAAAAGGGGGGCAGTACTGTTTTTCTATAACTAGAAAACAAAAGAAACCAAAGTATCTCATTTTTGTAAAGGTCTACAAAATAATTTCTCAATGTTTTGTCACATTACAACAGAATGCATTCTATTATAATTGATATTAAATAATATATTGAATTATTATATCATCTTTCTTACTGTTAAATTATATGTCCCTGAGGGCAGGAGTTAATAATAGATAATAAAAGTATGAAGAGAAAATATTTAATTACAGAAAAGGCAACATTTTTTTAAAGGAACAATACTGAAATAATCTTTTATTTATCTGAGGAAGTAATAATTTGATGAGGAATAAATAATCTTTATGAAACTTTTTTTTCTAATAATCATACTGATTCAGTAATTGAAATAGAATGATGATTAGACAAGATCAGGTTCTCAAATTATATAGATGGTGTCAACTCGAATGACCCAATAACTGTTTTAATCTATCATAAATAGACATATACTTCTAATTGAATTACTGTTCTAAATGACGAAGAATTATACAGTATTTGAGACAATAAATTGATTTTAAAAAATAGGAAGTCAAAATTTTTATACTATGTCGCAGTCCTACTATTCAAAACTAATACTTTTTTCTTCACTTTTTCTTTTCTCTTTCTATATCCTTTTTTTTTTTAATTCTACTTTTCTGTTTTTTTAACTAAAAATAAGTAAGTGATGGAGCTTTAAATTCACTATTTTAGACTTTTTGATGGATGCCTTGAAAAAGATCTATCAAGAAAGAATGCCAATTTTTAGAGTTGACAAACTGAATAATTAAAGAAATTTGAAGCTTCAAAACTAGATCAGTTTCGGTTACAAATGGGTGGAAATGTCTCATTTAAAATGTTTGTGCCGCAAAAATAGTTTATTATCTATCACCAATAGGAATGAAGACCTACATAAAAATTTACATTTCTTCATAAATATATTTATTAATTCAGAAATAATAAATGAATATAATTAATAAATATAATTGTCATTTGAAGCAATTTACCAACTGGAAAAGTTCCTACCTCTAATTATTATGAAACTAACTATTGGGTATTATGTTTTTTATCTTTATTACAACAAAATGGAATCCTCTAGGGAAAAACTTATCTGACAAGAAAAAATTAATTTATTCAATAATTTTGTTCTAAAGTCATCTTTGGACACCTCAGGAAGGAGAATTAAAAATCAATTACCTTCCAAAATGTATCAACAGTAGGAAATTGCTTTCTGCAGGTATGCAATAAACATTTTGATCTTATGAAATATTATTGGCAATTCCACATATTTCAAAGAAATTAATAAAAAAAAATAGAATTCCTAATAAAGAGATAATAAAATCGTATTATGAAGCTAACTTTTATTTCCATTACTTTTTTCAGTATATCTTACAAATTGTTTTTATACTGCCAGAATCGTATAAAAATTTGAATATAAATAATTTAGCATGTGTTACAGTATTAATATAGTTTGCTATATTTGTTCTATGATTTGTTAAAAAATTATGATTACATTAAAATATCCTATGCTAATAAACATTTTTAAATTTATTAAATGTACCTTCAATCTTTTCTCTCATCAAATAATCATTGATAAAAAAATGTTTCTCAACAAAAAGCTACAGTATCTTGGTTTTGAAAATTACAAAACAAATATATTGGAGGGGAGGGAGAGAGCAAAAGAGAAATATAAATATACTATACCTCCAGGTTCTTCTAACAACTTCCAACACACCGGAATATTCTTTATATTGATCTTGCAGGCGGGCTCGTATTACCTGATAAGGATATGTCACACTAGCAGCAAACAATTTTGACATTGCGGCAAATGATAAATATTGCAAAGTACCCTGAAAATAATCTTTTGTTGTTTAAATGAAATAAAGTTTTGAAAACAATTATTTTCTAGGCTAATTCTAGCTTTTATTTAAGAGAAAAATCAGTAGTTAAAAACTAATAGCATTGGAATTTAATTTATTACTTTTATAAGGGCTCATATATAAATTGTTATTATTAAATTAGTATATTATTCGTATATACATTAGAAATTGCTATAGTAAAGCAATTTCAACATAATTTACCAATTTATCATCCACAGGTAATTGATAGTAACTTATGTAGCATTTTTTCATTTCTTCATAGGCCATAAACTGCAGGGCACCATGAGATACTCCAAACATACCAGGCACAAGTCCCTAAAAAGAATTGCAAAATATTTTAATTAACATTTATAAATCAAAATAATTAGTCACATGATGAGTAGTTCTCGAGCCATACCCTAATACAGGTTATGCAAGTGAATATTACAAGAAATTTTTGAAGAGAAAACATTTTCATTAATTTACATAAATAAAGTCTAGGTTTTCATTAAAATGTTGCATTCTTTCAAATAAAAAATATATTGTTTGTTACATAATTATAACAGAAATCAAATAATTTATATATATTGGTAATTATATAAATAGTTTGTTCAGGTAAATAAGTTGAAATTACATGTCAATTTCAAAATCAACTTTATTTTCAAAATAAATCAGTAATAAAATTTTATGTGAATTCCAAAATTATATTAGACAATAGCTTTGTATTTTATTTTATATTTACTTTCCCATTATATTTTCAAATTAAAATTTTTGAAAACTTTAGTAATCAGAATTCATTTAAAAAGATATTAAATTTTAGCATTTCTTGTCCATGGAACAAGGTCAGACTGACATTGAAAAGTGTCAACTAGTTTTTATTAGTAATCTAATTCATACCTTATACATTCCTGGAATGCCTTCATGTCGATAAACTTTGACTAGAGCATCAAGCATTCCAGTATAATGCTTTGAAGGGGGCAAATCTGTTGCTGTAGAATATTGTAAACACATTCGTGTTTTTACAACCCATATTGGATTTGTTATAAACAAAGTTATGATTCCTATGAATAAAAATATACAGATTACCACTGCACATAAATTAATAAAAAGATTTATACAATAAAAGCAAATGTTATAATATCAACCTGCTTCAGCTGCAGCAAGCATATGACTTCCAGGTCCCAATGTTTTTTGGTTACCATGTTCCAACATCCATGTTTTGATGGCATTGTAGCTGAAATGTATTAAAATACATTACTTTATGTCTTTTATGAGTTTTCAGAAAAAAAATGATTATTTATCATATAAATATTAATCAATCGTATTGTATTAAAGTAATAAGATTCCATACTGATAAAATTCTTGATGATAATATGATAATACATCATGATCACATCTATCAGTATTAGATAGAAAATAAATCTGAAAAAGCTTTAAAATTCTACAATAATTTATTATATCTAATAATTAAAAAACATCCGAGACAATTTTCAATTTGAAAATTTAGGAGTTTTTTTCTTATTAGTAGCTTAAAGTTCCCTTAGGAGCTTTTCCTTTTTGCTGTCTAGCTTGAATATTGACTATTAGCTCGTTAAGAAAGTACCATTAAGCTCTGAAGAATTATCATTATAATTGGTAAATTATCTAATTCCACTATTGACAAAAAAAAATAAAAAATACAACTAAAATTTAAAATGAATCAATTATTTAAGTTGTATTTCTAAATATAAAACCTCAAATGATAATGTATTTTATATGAAACAAATTTTTTGAAAAAGGAAAGAAAGAAAGAACAGTTTCAACAAAATAAAACAACAAAACTTTGTTAAGTCAGGAATCAAGGAGCAAAATATTTTTAATCTTCACTGGGGATTTCTTTTCATTCTGTATTTGCTATGAACCTTGCATGTTGGAAACAATTCGAAATGTTTGTGATGAAACAGAGCCCCAATTTTTGTGAGCATGTCTAAAACTGAAACTTTCAACTCTTTGTTCTTATCCTATGCTTTTAACAAATCCTTTACAATCATTTTTTTTTTTTTACTTTCATTTAAATTTACAAATTATCCCTTGAACAAGAGGCTGAAGAAATGCAATTACATTTTGTAGAAGAAAAACAATTTTGATTGTTTTAAAATTTTTGGATTGATTGTGAGCAGTACAGTTATTTCTTATGATATTGTACCTTTTGACTGATAATTATACCATAATTGCCTTATCATTTCTTATGATAATCTTATGGCAGCATTTCTTGTCTGACATTAAAATTGAGAATCCAGTTTGCAAATATGTTGTTCCCAAATTATGGCACTCATCCATGCATTTAAATTTACTTCATATACAGCTGGAAGGGATTTAACATTTTTAAAGCAACACAGCCTTTTGCTTTTACCTATCAAAAATGGTTTTAGTTTCTCATTTCCACTCATTTTAGCTCTACAAAGAAGTTCCAGGTGCTGTGCGCTTGCATCTCCAGAAGTGCACTTTTCACCCTTAAATGATAGAGTTTTATCAGAAAAAAGACAGTAAAAGGTACCAATTTCATTAAGATTAAAAATATCTGAAGCATCACATCTAGATAAAATGCTCTCGAGGACACTGTTCTCCTAGTCTTCTGTAGGATCCAAATTAAAGCAGCTTCTGCTTCGCAAATCATTTTAAAAGAAAGACACTATCTGTCTTTAAAATGTTTCATTCGACCACTGCTGCAATGAAATCTTTAATGCTCAACTCTTCAACTGTTTCCAGGCTTTTTTTTTTTTCCCTTTGAAAATTGCAACAGAAGTTGGTATATTTTACACTGTAACATGTTAATAGCCATTGAACTAAAACCTCCCCAATATTGTCAAATTTCAATATCCTTATTTCCTTTCTTTTGTCTTTTCAGTCAGCTTCTTCAATGACTTGTTTCAATGAAAAATTGTTGTTTAATATAATCCCGAGAATATGGTCTTTGGCAAAAACTGTTTTCAAAACACTCAATTTTTTAAAAAGACCAAGTTTCTTTTTTTTAAAAGAAAATTAAGTAAGTTTTCATTTCTATGGTATATTAAAAACATAATTGAAATATGAATTTGCCAGAGAACAAACAGCCCTTATATTAGAACTTACTCACTATGAAATGAAGTCACACTACGGAGTAGTCAAGAAAAATATGTACACTCAACAGATTCAATAAGAAGTGTAATTTTGAATGATTAGCAGCAAGAAATGTGGTACATGTGCATTGTGAAATTCCAAGAGCAAAAACCCCAAAATGGATATTGCATGGAAAGTAATGCTTAGAAACAGCGAAGACCTACAGATGTTTTGTTGAAGTTACAGGCATAATCAAAAATTCCCCGTAAAGTTTTGGCTTTCTTAAATTGAAGATGTAGTGCTGAAAAGACAAGAAAATGGCAGGAAAAATGGAAAAAGAAGATGCTTTTGACCATATCTGAGGGCGATGAGTTATCTGGATTAAAATTAAATTTGATTATGGATAAAGGAAGGTTAACTATTATTGTATATGAGTCTGTTGATGATTTACGCAAAAATATTGCAAAATATAAAAAGCATTTTTTTTTTATACAGCAACACACTATGTGACCATGTTAGCATCTGGCAAATGCGCAGCTTTGGTAGCTTACGTAACGGCAGATTCTACTTTAGGATGAAGGAAGTTAAGAAGGAGAAAATGAGCATTGATATCTAATACATACTAAAAGACTCTTTCAAAACTAAAGTTCATCAATAACATATAGTTAATGCAGAAGCACCATTAATAAATACATAATTACATAAAAATTAAATTATTATTTTATATTCAAAAATTAAGTATTAAATATTTAAATTACAAAGAAAAATGAAGGGAAATAATCAAATTCATTTTTATTCTTTAGTACTGCCTCTTACAGGTACCCCCAAATTCTGTCAAAGAAACTAAAATATATTGTCAAGATGGTTCCATTATGCACAATGAAATACGGCATAATCTGAAAATTGCTAAGTAAATCTTGGAGCCACTATTAAACATAAGTAACTATTTTTTACAGATAATAATTAATAGCTTTATATTTTGTTAACACTATAACAAAATCAATTCTTATCAGTAATAAAATTACTACTGTTTAAAAACTTTATATTTAATTGATACAATTCAACAATTCTATTAACGGGCCCCAACGATTAGTAAGCTTAAATGTTGGTGTAATCATTTTGTGAATTATCATTAAGATTTGGCCATTTTGCTTGAGGCCTCTCAACCAATTTTATTTCATAATAATTACTAACTGCCTTTTGCATCTATTTATTCCATGGGAAATCTTTGTTGTATTTAATTTTAATTTCCCATGCATAACTTAGGATTAATGGCTTCCTCAAAAGCATTTTTAAACATTGAATTGATTGAAATTTAAGAAGTGTCATTTTAACAGTCTTAGATTAAATCTTTCATTTTTTAAATGAATCCAAATAAAATGACATCATAATTCCATACAAATGTAATGATGCATATCATATAACTACACACACATTACACTTTCTTATTTTTCAAACAAAATGTACACTTGATACCAACAATAAAATAATACAGTACATTTTACTATACTTTGTTTCACCCTAACTTGGCAGTAGTGTACATTCTAGGCATGCCGAATCACAGTCGTTGTCAGGGGAACAGGGTTACTTTAAAGTACAAAGTTACTAGAAATGCAGATCGATGGCGAAACTTTATCTCGCAAATTTTTTGCCAAATAGTAAATATTTATTTATTTTATTATATTATCACTTTATCGGAGAAATAATTGTTTCCTTATTTTCCATATTATTGATATATTATTTTAATAAATCATTAATGTTATTTCATTTCGTTTCATCGTTTCTCAAAAGGAAACCCTAAATCTTTCAATATTCTGTAAAGCGTAGTTCGGCTAATGTTTTTCGAAAAGATATCTGTATCATCATTCACATCTTTTAAAACTTTATCTAATGTTGGGATCTCATTTCTACGAAAATATGCATGGATTTTTCGTCAAATACAGGATAATGTAAAATCATCCAATTTTACAAGACCTGAATGTTTACCTACTGAGCCTGGTCGTTTCTTTCCAGGGGTACTTAAAGGACTGGATGCCTTTATTTCTTTTTTTCAAAAGGAAAACTGTTCATTGCAAAACACCCGTAAGGTGCGAAATGTTATCGACGATTTGATTGATAGAATCTTGAGGGTTTTCTCGGAGTCGAGAATAAATATGTAACATGTTTCTGCATGCTGCACTTTTTGTTGGTTTCACTCATCTTGAAGGTGTGCACAGCATAGTCGGTGATAACACTTTCTCTTTTTCAGACATTTTAGAAGTGAATAAAAATAACGAATCGAATAAATATTCAACAATCAAAACTAATAACTACTAATGTGATTAATAGTATCAAAAATATCAGCTGGTAAAAAAGCGAGAATAAAAATGTACGAAAGATTATAACGGTTGCGAACTGAATGAAGCTGAATTGGCAGAGACGTAAAAGAAAAGCGCGCCAAATATTTGACCTTGAAGGCCAATTCTAGCCAAAGTGGAATTCATTATGTCAATCTGTTAATTTTATTCGTTCGCTTTATTTACAAAATACTTAATAGATAAGCACTTCTAACTGGAGAATAATTTTAAATACATACTGATAAAAAAGGGATTTCTGTAATTTATGATATTATTTGATAAATTTCTGCGCATTTTAACTATTTTAAAGTTGAAATTCATAGGGAACTCTTTCCCAACGCAGAGCGTCACATTTTCTACCTTTTACAATACTGCCAAGTTAGGGTGAAACAGAGTATAATATTATATGTACACATCCAACAGCAAGTTAAGTGGGTGTGTTTGGGTTTTTTTCAAGAGCTATGATGTTAACTATGCTCTGCATATCAGATATATTGTCTATTAACTTATAAAGCTGTTATTAGTAGATTACATAAACTAATTTAATTAAATAAAAATAGAAATTAAAAATTTATAAAAACATTACCAAAGAATGTAAAGAAATGAATAGAATCTTCATTTCTTAGCTTTCAACAAAGAAGGAATAAATATTTGCAGAAACAATGAAAAATTTATAATTCCACAACAAAAATTATTATTGCTAACATAAAAATATCTTTTAAAAAAATGGTTTTTAAAATTCTGGCAAAAAATTGCACAATATAATTGGTATCATTAAAATATAATTTTTTTCAAATATTTATATTATATAAAAATATTTTTAATAATTTTAAGTAATGGTAGAAAGTCAGGTTTGTAAGATAACATTTTTCAAAATTATCAAAGAAAATTATCAAAATTTTATATTTTCAATCAACTAAAATTTTAAATTGCTTCTAGATACATATTCTGATCTATTAAAGTTAATATTAGTAAAATCCGACAGTTCTACGTTCAATAATCTACTCTGTAGAAGACAAAGACATGCATTTGTTTGTATAATTAGTAGAAATCAATGCTTTTTTCAGTATTCTTTTGTAAGTAGGGTCCAATCATTGCTAAAGTTCGATATTATTATCCCAATAATGACAATATATATTTCTAAGATGTGGCACCAAAACTACCAATAAGATTTAGCAAATTTTTATTTAAAATATGCTAATACAATATACATTTTTTTAATAATTAGAACAAGCATCCAATATGTTGAATTGCAACTTACAACAGGAAGTAGAAGCCCCATGATGCTCCAGCACCCCAACAATTTGGAGTCACTCCTCGATACAATCCTTGAATGCCTTCTTCTTTTATAATGGTAGAAACAGCATTACCCAAACCATGGTAATGTGGTCTTGTCAAGAGCTGTCCATCATTGACTAAAAAAATTACATCACAGTCAAATTACTCCCTTTAATTTAAAAAAAAAGATTCGATTATAATAAAAAACAATCATACTAGAAAAAACAGTGAAGTAAAAACTGTTGAAGTAAATTTAGAGATTGCAATAGAGAATATTCATTAATCTGCTTATGTTTAATAAAAAAAAATTAACAAAAAAAATTTAAAAACTTTTTATTGGTATGTATTAAAAGATTTTTAAAATGTAATAAAATATATAAAAACAAATACTTTCAAAATCCTTCCATTATTTCAAAAATAAATCAAAAGAAAAAATGCCAAAATAATAAAGATTGATTCCAAAATATAGTTAATGGTTGGTAGATGATAGTTGAAAATTGTTTCACAGAATGGGAATACATATTGAAATTTTTCAAACTAAACAAAAAAAAAAGTTAGTTGGTTGGATTTTATTGGTACAAGAGCCATGTTTTGGCTAAACTGCGCCAAAAAAAGAAAGAAAAGAAAAGAGGAAAGACATGATTTCATAAGTGTCCTGTAAATAGGATATTAAGTATTAATAAGTTAATGTATTGCAATAATAATAATGATAAATAAATAATAATGAAGAAATAAAATTGGGCCTACATATCAACCTCCTGCCAGCAATCGCAGAAAAAAAAAAGCCAAAGACACAGTAATAGAATCTTTCATAACAAAAATTTGACAATATTTGCCAAAAACATGCAAGTAAAATTAACTGATCACTTCACAGCAGGTTCATAATTGGATTAAATTCTATAGTATGTTAATTTTTATAACTGAAATTTTGTTAATAATTTCACTATAAAAATTAAAAGTATTTCATCCAATAAATAAGAAATTATAAGCAGGAACATAAATATTTAAAAGTAAAAGAAGTTTAAAATAAATTTACTAATAAATTCCCTTAATTTGTGCATTCCTATTATGATTACATTTTTAATAACCATAAAAAAATTTCTACCTTTAAATAAGTTTTATGACTTTTTTTTCTTAATTATCTTGTTTAAAATTATTTTAAAATTTAAACTTATATACTTGATTACGAAATCAATCTTTTTGAAGTTGACCCACAATCAAATATTTTGTAATTTCAGTACATCATAATATTTGCTACCTAAAACATAATTATTATATTCTTATATAACTATTAAATTTAAATTAATAAAAGAATATCTTGCTTTGACAGAAGAAAGAAAGACCTTGAAATTTAAATTACCTATTTACCCTGCAGAGCTTAGTTTGGCCCTGATCTTACATAATACAAAATTATACATGATTATATAAAATTTGAAAAATAAATTTATGTTGAATCATTATAATAAGACAGAATTACTTGATACAAAATAAAAACAGCTTCTGAGAAATATAACTTTTTTTGACTATTACAAATTAAGCAAAGTTTATGATCTTTAAATACAATCATGAATATCCAAATACTAAAATGTATTACTTAGAATACATTCAATATATATTTATGGACTCCATATATATATATATATTATTTCGATTGCATTTAATTTACTGAAGAAAAAAATTTCAAAGATAAATAAAAAAAAAATGCTTGAAATACTTCTTTGACAATTAATATCAGAAATACAATACAAAATGTTGGAATGCTCATTATAATGCTTTTACATTTTCATGATTAATTATCGTGTTTTAAATATGTATGACTGACAAAGCAGAAATATGTCTACATAAAATAAAAGTTATGTTAAAAATTATACTATTTATGAAAATTATGAATTTATTATTAATATGTAGGAGAAAACAAATATAATGTAATATAGATGGCGAAGTAAAAGAAGCAATCATGTTAAAAAAAAGTGTTCCGAGAAATGAATAAAATAACGTCAGTGCAGTTTTGGAAAAGTAATAAAATATGTGCAAATAATGTGTTTCATAAGATTACAGTTTATTACCATTTAAAATGTTTTATTTTAGATACTTCGCATACTCGGTTAATTACTTTTGAAAATAATTTACTTTTTAATTGTTACGCACCTGCAAATCTGATTTTCAATAAATCAAGAGGGTGAAGAACTAATGTCGAAGTTACTCCACCGCTTATGCCAGCCAATAGATGCTCAAATTTAATATGAGCAAATAAATTGATTGGTGATTGCACTTTCGTCTGAGCATTCATGTAATAGCTTGAAACAATTCAAACAAATAAACAATTAATTTAAAAATACCATCATAGATTTCACTTCCAAACTAATCAAATGATTGCATCACTTTTATCTTTACATGCTCTCACAACCTACTCGAGATTCAGGCCATAGGAACATCTGGAAAGTTGATTGGTCGATCACAGAGAGGAGAGATGAACACACCACCAGCTCTTTGAGAGAGGATTGGACAATATAAAGTAAAGGACAAAGTAAAAGATTTCCTACAGTCCTACGGTAGTAAGTCAGGTAGTAATCTGATAAAATATTGGCGATTGGCAAGTAAAAAACACAAATCGGAAGGAATAATATGTTTTAAATTACAAATAAGATTTTTTTCCAAAGTAAAGGATATCTATTTTAAATGTTTCCAACATAAACAATTTTAGGAATGCTTTTTTTTTTTAACGGCAGATGTTCAGTATTCACTTTAAAATATTATTAATGCATAAGCTTGTCCATATTTTTCTACGCATATGTTCGCTTTATCATGTACTCTTATATATATATGGTAAATTTTAATTTAATAGTATTAATGTTATTAATTTTATTTTTTAAAAATATGTTGAAACTTTCTGAAGAAACTTTAAAATTTCTTGGAATTTTCTATAGTTTACAGAATGAACAAAATATTTTTGTTGATAAAGAAGAACGTATGAATAAAAAACAAAAACTAATCTTTCGAATTCTTTAATTATGGATTCGTTCCAATCATAGCAATGAAGACTGCCCATAATGTTATCAACAGAATATTTAGCAATATTCCAATTATGAGGAGAAATGGGAAAAGGGCGTATCTCGAGGTGAGACAGAAACCCAAGTCATATCATTCATTGGCTAGGAAATATGATGTTAAGGCTTATTTGTAAAATTTGGCGTGTAAGCACTATTTTCTCATTTTCGGATAACAAATTTCTTCTCTTAGCTTCCAGTAGCAGTGAAACTACTGGAACGTTCTGAAAAGGATAAAATGGGATAGGAAAAAGCCCATCTTATTCAAAATTATAAGAAAAGCAATTTGAAATACAACTATTTTCTCAAAAATATGTAAAAAAAATTTCTAATGCAGCGTTTGGTTTACGAGTGGTTTATACTGCTGAAATCGGAAATCGTAAAAAGGAGCTGTCCAATTAACTACATAAATGAATTTATTGAGTATTGACTATTATACATTCGGATTTCCATAAAGATTATGGAATTTAAAATTATTACTGTAATACATAAATGTCATAATTTTTTTTTTGCTAAAGAATTTTATTTATTGAAACCATTTATATTATATAAGGTTAATAATAATTTACATTCTAAAAAGTGATGACATTAATCAAGTTTTTAGAAATTGATCCTAATATCACCTACACGATTAACACATTACAAAATAGGATTGAAAAATATCGCAACGTTTATATATTATTTTTATCATAAAAAATTAATGCTTATATATAATAATAACTTGCTTAGTATAATTGTTAATTTTATTTATTTTTTGGGTTCAAAATACAATTGGGAAATTTAAAGAATACGAATTAAAAGTAACGTTTCTTAAATCATGAAGCCTATCGCAATTGGAAACGATATCGCAAAATTACTGACCGCTTTTATTTCTGTTGTTCTTCAATAATGGGAACAAAAATCAGTCGTCCATCGTAGGAAAGCAGGATCAAATATGTAAACTTTTATTCTAAATAAATTTTGTCTAAGAAGGAAAGAAAAATACAGGAGAACTGCAATGAAAGCAATTATTTTAATTATTATTTATTGAAAAAAACCTGATCAATAATTAATGAGAATTAGTTTTTCATATGCAAAATAGAATATTTTGTAATCGTCCAAAAACCCGATCTTGAAATTTTGATAAGGAACGAAATTTTGATTTTCTTTATCTAGGGAGATATTTTTGGATTAATGTCTTTCTGATTGAAAACATGAAAGCTCATATTCAGTATATGGTCTTTATATAGAAATTTTAGATTCATCTAAAATTTTGGATGAAATCCGACAATGCAAAATCTGCCCTCTCAGTACGTAAGACTGTAAACATAAGAATTGAGAATGAAAATCCTAAATAGCTAGTCTGATGAAATTTGGCATTCAGTTTTACATCCGGAATCGTAAATGAGTATCAAGTTTTGGATTAAATCTGTCTAAAGGTTCACCATCTGTTGGTCTTTCTTTTCCCGGTTTGTGAATGTCATAACCCCAAACCGTCCTTAACCAAATAAATAATGTGTAGTATTGTAGTTTTAATATGAAAATTATAATTTGTACCAAGTAATTTTTTTTTAATTCAATAGGTTAAAAAGAAAAGTATAAATGCGTTTTTCTTTCCTTTCATTGCACTACACACAAGACTTTATAAGATTTTTACTATGTTGTACGGCATTAGAATATCTGATAATGCCCTGGAGATACCGCACCATGTGCTTGTAGGAAAGAATCTCAACAACAAAAACAACTTGCCATATTGTGTACACGTACGAAGCGAGCACATTTTCGCTTACTATTGTTTTATTCTGAGAAATATATAAAAGGGACATATATATGTAAAACATTCTTTGAAGAAACCGGCTTGAAGTTCTTTAAACAATTTTTATTCTTTTTGATTTTAAGGAAAGAGTCCAATCTTTATCTATCATCAAGATTTCTTTACTGAATCTTTGATCAGTATAGCGGAGCACGCTGTTTGGGAAGGCACAAAGCAGGAAGTAGAGAGAGTCAGAAAGTATTCTGAATTTATATAGGTTCACAAACGATTCTGTTGATACCGCGTTTTGATCACAGTGGTAAAATGCAGCCCAAGTTAAATCGGAGTTCGAATGATTAGAAAATTGTTTTTATAATATGTATATATATATATATATATATATATATATATATATATATATATATATAATGATATTTTAAATTTTAATTTCAATTTAATTCATTTCCAAGATTTTATCCTAATTTAGCCCATAGTAAACTTCATAAAAACATTCTCTTATTTCGTAATCCAATTCAACTTTCTCTATTTAATTAATTTAAGATAAGCTTTATAAAACTGAATCGGCTAAATCGGCTAAACGCCGACACTTTCACACGCTCGGCGTGAAGGGCGTGAAAAAATGTCCAGTAAGCACATTCTTTTTTAAAAGATTCTTGTGTTTCCCTTACATATGATTGACATGCGTCAGAAATCCCTATCAGAATCTTAATAATATATTAACGCTGTAAAGAAATATTTTCCCTATCAATTTCTCTGGTTATATAAGACCAGGGATAAAATGTCAAAGAGCGTTTTCCTCATTCCTTTTCTGTGTCGTTCTGTGTGCTCATCGTTTGTATATATGCCTGCTTCTTCAAAATGAAATAAAACGACGTCATGAAATCAAAAGTATCTTCACTATCTTCAAACTGCATTCTGCTTCACATAAAATAATGTTTACACACACACACACACACACACACACACATATATATATGTAACATTATTTGTTGTGAAGCAGAATTCAGTTTGAAGACAGTGAAGAGACGTTTTACATTTTTAAGTTCTTTTTAATCCATCGGGAAAGCATTATTATTTACAAGCAAAGACGAGGACATTGTGCGTCCGCCATGGCGCGTTGCAAAAATAGAAGTGGGTAAGAAGAGAGAAATAAATTATCCCTCGTCTTATATAACCTATGATTTTGATAGGGAAAATATTTCTTCATAGTGTTAATATATTAATAAGATTCTGATAGGGATTTCTGACACATGTCAATCACATGTAAGGGAAACACAGGGATCTTTTAAAAAGAATGTGCTTACTGGACAGTTTTTAACCCCTTCACGCCGAGCGTGTGAAAGTATCGGCGTTTAGTCGATTCAGCAATTTTATAAAGCTTCTCTTGAATTAATTAAGTAAGCGATCATTAGGAACAAAACTATCAAATCTTTAGTTTTTTTTTTGAATAAAAAAATAATTGAAATTTTTTTATTATACTTCAATAATTTCGGAGGATGTTATGATACAAACGCATTTTTATACCACATTAAAATTAAAAGGAATAATAGAAGCTTTTCAGCAATTTCCCAATTTTAGTTTCTTACTTTTTTTCCTCTGTTTTTTTTTTTTTTTTTTTTTTTGGTATTTTTTACAAGTTTTTTTAAGCATGTTTTACAGCAATAATTTTCATTTTCTTAATTATTGGATTTATATTTGAACTGATATTTAGTACATATTTTTGCTCTTGTCATTCTTTATTGAAATTTAAAAACTAAAATAAAATAAAGATAAACGAATCAAACTAAAAACAAATGATGAAAGTACGATGTCTCGTACTAGAGTTTCACAATTATTATTTAATAAATATTTATTTAAAATTAAAACATTAGTTGGATAGATATTAAAAAATATAATCGATTTCGCTATGTAGGGAAATAACAAGGTAATTGGAGCCTTTTTAAAGTCCGGAAGTGGGAGTACGCCGGCGCTTGACCATGGTTTTAAAAAAGAACATTTAAAATGAATCCTAAAAAATTTAATAGTAATGAATATAATAATGAAGAAAATGGAATAAAAATGTGATTTCCAATAACCACTTCTGTTCTCCTTTCCCTAGATTCCATTGTTCGGAATCAGAGATTCCGAGGTTTGAAGACGATTTCACCAAATGCATACCGTTTATGCAAAGTTGGTTTAAATTTAATTTGCCGTTTTTCTTTTTTATTCGTCTTGTAAACAAAGTAACTATTAAACAGAATCTTTCTTCTTTAAGTTTTCAATAATAGAAAAAAATCACCTCATTAAATATTTACCGAAACAATGAAAACGGTTTGGATTTCAAGTCAAAAATGTGATCTATAGTTAGAAATTAGAAAATAAATAAATTAATTAATTAAAGGAAAATTCGCACGACTATTAAATTGATATCCTGAACAAGATAATTTAAAAAAATTTTCAAACTGTATAAAACTTATTTTTATTGATTAATAATTTCGGAATTTATCGCTGAAAAATATCAAAATTCATCTTCATTTTTAATTAAGAAAATCTTTAATTAAGATTTCAAAGAAATGTTAATATTTTTCTCATTAATATTTTTAAATATTAATTAGAATTTTAATTTATTTAAAATAAAGAGAAATTTTATCTTCTTTTGACGAAAATATTGTTGCACAAAAAAATAAATTTTCTATTCTTTCAAAATTCAATTTTTGTAATGATTCCAATTTAACTGTCAAAAAATTTTTACTGCATTTTGGCATTTTTTTTTAAATTATCTAATTTTTAACATTAGATTACATTTCTGAATTGAAATTCAAACCGTACTTATTGTTCCTTAAAATTTTTAATACTCTGATTTTCTTCAATTTTTGAAAGCTTAAGAAGAAGGTAGATCAGTGTAGTTTACAAGACAAACAAAAAAGTGTATTTATAATGTCGCGAAATTTAGAAGATAGACAAACAGTATATTTATGTTTTTAATGGTTCTATAGTGTTATGGGATTATTTGATTAAAAAAGATTCATGTACATCGCATTTAATATTCGTGTACACAATAAATAAAGCTTAAGTAAGCCAAAATAACATGTCATTAATCCCTAACAGCTTGGCGGAATCCTGAGCATGAAGTTATATCTAAACAATTTATATGAAATAATGTTAGTAGTATTTCTGACGAATCAGCTGGTTGTTCTGACCATTAGTACGTTTAGTATAAAATTAATAAATAATTTTATAGCTAAAAAGTGATTCTTCAACCCTAATGGGAAAAAAAGATATACATTACTCTTAAAACTGTTTTCGTTCATTGTCCAAGAAAAAAAAAGAAAAGTGAAGATGGAATGCGAGAAGCATTCGAAACTATACAAGATTCATGCGATTATTTCAACTATTTGGGTCAGGAGAATGGAAGACCATTAGAATTAAAAAAAAAAAAAAACTGGCGAAAAATAAAAATGAACTGAAACTTTACTGCAGGAATAAAGGTTACCATAAAGTAGAAAGAATCCCCACCTTCTTTTCCCTATCCACGCCGATCAATATCATTTGGGGAATCAAAGTGTATTCTGTCGATAGCAACTGCAAGACCGAAAAAAATGAACACTACGTTCTTATTAGCGTGATTGTTTTACACATGTTGACGTATTTATATACTGTAAGTAACACATAATCGTATATTTTGTAATGGATATACAATATAATCCGAAACCTCTTATTGCTGTGGACTATCCGGGAACTGTTTTGAATGTTGACGAAATGTCCAGAACGTTAGGAGGGAAGCAACAAATGTTCAAAGCATTTAAAAATCCATCTAAACGCTTAGAGTTGAAATTTCGACCGAGTGATCCGTTTTGTAAATGTGTTCATGGTGATCGATTTAATACCACTAATATTGTAATGAGAGTAACTAAAAGAACTAAGCTAAAATCAAAAACTGGCGAATTACCACTTGAACCTGAAGTTCAGTATAAAATAGAATTTTTAGGAGTTGCATCTACCACTTACAAATTCAAATCGTTGGCAGATTTTCAAATTCTTCCTGTGACTTTTGATAAAGATGAAAAGAAATACAAATCTTTGCTGCCTAAACTGGTGCCAACTACTTTGCATCCAGCATCATGGCTTGAAGAAGAAATGGAACTTTTCGTACCTCCAATTCTTTTTTCGCGGTTTGATTTTCCTCAGTCTACATATTCAGAAACTCAAACCAAGGCAAAGGTTCAAGAAGCAAATCGTCATTTACCTCCAAACATAATAGGAAGAGGAAGGAAAAGAAGAGCTGGTCATGCAGTATTTGCAACGTTTGAAGAAAGGAAGGTGTTGGATAAACCTAAGCCAGAAGCTGTAACTCAATTAAAAACTTATCCTCTAGATGTTGAGGTGAAAAAGAAAGTGGATGTATTATTTCAAGAAAGACCAGTATGGAGTAAAAATGCCCTTCAGCTTCGATTGAAATGTGAAAAAAGTAGATTAAAATATCCGCTTCCATGCTCTGCCTATTATTTTACAAATGGACCATGGAGGACACTTTGGGTTAGATTTGGCTATGATCCACGGAAAGATCCTGCTTCGAAATTGTTACAGGTATTGGATTTGCGCATAAATCCAAGCATCCCTATTAATGAAAAAGGCTACAGACCACGCTCATCATATTACAGTTTGCCTAATAAGAATGCACTCAATCACACACGTGTGGCAACCATTAAAACTTTAGATTTATTGCCTACATGCAAAGATGATGATATTATGGATGATAAGGACATGGAAACTAGATTATTAACATGTGAATATATACCTGGTCAACTGCCTACTGCTCGGCAATGTTTTTATCAGCTCTGTGACATACATTTGGAACCTGTTCAAAAACTCATTCATCAGAATGATGGGCAAGAAGAATTTTGTCATGAAAAAGATGGTTGGTGTTTACCAGGGACAATAGAGAAGTGCAGAGATCTTATTATGGTGGATATACAAAAAACGGTGCAGGATTTAAAAGAAAACGAAGTTCAGTGATAATCTCTCATATTAAATCACTAGAAAGGCAATACTTATATTAGTTTCTTCTGTCAATTTAATTCTTTTTAAAAATTCGTGTATGGATAAATACTATGGTATTATAAAAGTACTATAGTGTTTGGATTTGATGAAAGAGAGCAGGAAGTGATTCATCTCTAGGCAGTAAAATTCTGTTCCTTCAACTTCCTATACTGAATAAGTTTAATTACTTATAATCTTTTTTTTTTGTATTTTTTCTCCACAATCTGTAATTTGCATTGTTTTAATCATTTGCATTTCTTTTTGGTATTTAATTTGTTTTTTTTATATTTATATTCTGCATAATACGAGAAAGGATTGTTTTTTTTTTAATATTGTAGTATTGCTTCACTTGTATATAGTATTTGTTTATCAGTGTATGTATATATGCTATCATTTAAAATAACATGTATTTGTGTAAATGTAAAAATATTGTATGTTTTGATGATGAATAATGCAAACAATTTATCATTAAAATATATGATTAAATAACTAATTTAAAGCATGGAATATCCTACATGTTTTTATTGATATTGAATAAAATTTCTGTCAACAGCTGTGTTATATTTTCCTGAAAAAACATAGATATAGGTAAAACTAATAAGTATTATTTTTACATTAAGATTGCAAGTTAAATCATTAATAACATTTAATCTATTACAAACATTTCAAACATTAAATTCTTAAAAGATCCCGTGTTTTATGAAATAAATATTTATTGCTTTTAGGTTTCCAATAAAATAATAAACACATTAAATATTTCATATATTAATAGTTTCACATTTTATGAAGTTATATATATATATATATATATATATATATATATATATATATATATA
>JAPMOR010115756.1:1158639-1210706 GCA_026543865.1 Argiope aurantia
TATATATATATATATATATATATATATATATATATATATATATATAATTAATTTATAGTAGTGTCAACAAAGATATTTTCATTTAATAATGATTAATAATTACATTTAATAATTCTTTGATATGATTAATAATTTATTTCATTAATAATTTCATTTAATAATTCATTAATTAATGAATTTTATATGTTTAACTTGTTTTAAGAACAGATAGGAATTCAAAGATAAGTATAATGATTATCATAATTTAGGGGCTAATGCCCAGTTTTTGTTTTAATATTCATTATTGTATAGCTTGGAGAAATATATATTTATACTAAAAAAAATTTAATGTTCTATATTAAAAAAAACCACAAAGCAGATAATTGAAGAATCATACTACAATCAAATGTTATTTTTTTTCTTTCTGTTTCAATCTATTATAACCAATAAAAATTTATTCTGAATTAACTGCATACTTTTGTTAAAGCTAAATTAGTCATTGGTGAATATAGTCAATTGACTGTTAATTGAAAATTGACTGGTTGCA
This sequence comes from Argiope aurantia, assembly GCA_026543865.1. NCBI lineage: Eukaryota > Metazoa > Arthropoda > Arachnida > Araneae > Araneidae > Argiope > Argiope aurantia. Next base: position 1,159,166 of record JAPMOR010115756.1, read on the forward strand.
ATGAGCATGATATCTTGGGTTATTAATTGCTAGAGTATGGTTAATACAGAAGTATCAAAAATTCTTTTTGAGGAGGCAGAACAATTATGTTCATTCTTCAAAGCTTTTCTAGTAAAGGCAGCCCCCCCCCCCCCCATTTTCTTGTGCTGTTTAAGCTTGACAACATGCGAGTTTTTTCAGCAATGACATTGAATTGAAGGCAATCATTGTTTTTGTAGTAGTTCCTTCTCTAAGTGCAACAACTGTAAGATTTAAATTTTCCTCTTTCAGGATGCCTTTCCTCTGGAGAAATTTTCCACAAGCCTGATATTTTTTTTAAGGAGTTGTTAATCATAAATAAAAAAAAAAGATTGAATTGAAGTAATTTTTCTTTTGAGGTAATTATTTTTAAAAAAACATAATCTAATAATTATAAAAGATTTTGGTAATTTTTATTAATAAATATTGAAGAATTTGGAAGAAAATGCTTGGAAAATTTTTGTGGTAATAATAATATCAATCCATATGATCATATTTTGAGCCACAACCTGTATTAAAAAAAAGTCTTCATTATTAATATACTAGGAAATAGTTCTACTTTTATATATTTATGCACCATGGTGTTTTTAAAATTCAATTAGTCATAACTATGTAAATCTATAAATATATTAAAAAAATCTAGGAAATTAATTATTTTTAAAAATTAATTTGTTGAAATACTTCTCTTTCAAGTCATGAATGTGACAATTATGTTATTTTATCAAAATTTAGGATTGATTAATCAAGACAAAAATGCAGAACATACTAATAAACATTATTGCATCATGATAGATTATAAGTTATGGATCCCCACATGAAAAAAGACAATTCTACAAATCACATTAAATTGAACACCTTTTTTTATTTGTCCTTTTACTGCCTACTATATAGGGATATATTACTGAAATATAGCTATTTGTTTGTTTTTCTGCCACCTTTCTAGATATTGTCACATGAAATGGAAGAATATCTTCTAAATTTCGCATAATGTAACCACTTTTTTATTCGTCTTGTCAACTACCCAGATATAAACGAAATGTTTCTTTAACTTGCAACAATGGAAACAAGTTGCAGGATTTAATATTTGATAAATCAATGAAAAATGTTTGAATTGTGGAGCAACAATGTAATCTATTGCTGGAAATTTAAAATATATATATATTTTTTAAAAATTGCCAAAATTTGGGAAAATTCGCTCAATTTGTAAATTTATATAATTTTAAAAACAATTTTTCTAATTTTTGAAATGGTTAAAATTCTTCTTTTGTGAACTAATATTCTCGGAATTTATGGTGGGGAAAAAACCAAAATTCAATTTAATTTTTAATTAAATACCAAACTAATAGAAAAACTTTAAAAAAAAAAAGCCCTTCATAGTGCACATCCTTCTCCCCTTCCAAGCTATATATGTGTCAAATTTGAAGTTGTAAGTTAAACAGTCTGACCTGTAGAGGCCAACACACATTTTCATCTTTATTATTAATAGAGGTAAGGATAGGTAATGATTGTTACCCAGTTAACTTGTTTGTATATTTACGCAGTAAGGTGTATAACGAAGAAAGATCTTTTTGGCCGATTGCTGACAACATTTTATAAAAATGTACAATTTTAGGGACAAGACTATATGCTAGATTTCTTGTATTTAGATCCTTGTGTTTCTGTTATCGTTACCTATCGTTCCTGTTATCGTTATACATGCGTAGACAGATCTATAGAAATCGATTAATGAAATCTGATATAGATTAACAATTCGGATAATAACACTATATGCCAAATTTCATTTATCCAACTGATAGAAGTTTTGAATTATCAAGTTCACATATATGGGCAGACAGATTATTTTCAAAATTGACAGAAATTTGCAATTTATTATAACCGTGTACCAAATTCTTTTTTGTATTTTCGTGTTCGTAGACAGAGGAGATTCAAAAGTTTGAGATTAAGCTCACAGATGATATTATAATATAGTTTTGCATATTTCTTGTGTAAAAAAGTAAAAAAAAATAAATAATGTTATTTAGAAATTGTAGATATTTAATAGAGGAACTAATTCATAAGCTAATACTAAATGCTTGTTTTCTGTAGAAGGAAATAAAATAATTTAAATTAGTTTAGTTATATTATTCATGTCCCATTTTCTAAGCAGTTTGTAACTCAGGGAAGGGGCGGTAACGGCATTTGAGTCGACATACAACTCAAATTTTTGAACCATATCATAGAGGGGTAAAATCGGAATATGTGTGTTACAGTTTGAGCTTTTATCAATGCTTATGAAAGCAAAAGATTATCCGGGGAAAACTCCTGTTCACATATGACATCTTTTATAAACTTTTTAAAAAGTTAATAATTGGAATATAATGTTTAAATGTTTTTAATTTAATGTCTTTATATTTCTATTACATCGGTATTTCTATTGAAAAAACAAGGTCGCAAATATTTATATTTGAAGTTACAAACTTAATTTTTGTAATTTGATAGATAACTTTCTTTTCACAAATGAAATCTACCATAAAATCATTCAAGAGTTGAAATGCAAACGATTTTTTTCTTTTTTGTAATTTAAAAATTATTTTTTAAACTTGCAACACAGCATTGGCTTAAGCAATATTGCATTTAATTTCTATTTCTTTCGAAATAATTTGTTTAGACCTTGAAGGTTTAATCTAGCGTGTCTATTGTTAGAAGAAAACATTTCCTGGAAATGTATTCTTCAGTACTCGAGCATTTTCGTTTAAGCAGCACATCACAATCGAAACCGTTCGCATGCTATTAATTGGCTCCTTGTTTTTGATTTTGAAGGAAACTCTTACAAATGAAATATAAAGAGAAATAAACGATATTTGTTGCTTTTCAATGATAAATAAAGTTAAAAAGTGCTCAGTTGTTAAGAAAATAAGATGAAATTTTATTTCTTTCAACTGCATGTAAATTTTTACAATATTAAAATATGTATTTATACATGCGATGGTTTAACACATCATTGTTTATATGTTTACTACTCACGAAATTCGAAAAAAAATCAAGGAAAAGTCAAGAATTTTATAAAAGTTATGACACGAATTTTCTTCATTAGGGATGAATCAAAAAAAGTTTCAGATCGAGCAAATATTTCAGACAATTTGTGAAAATAATTTCTTTAGAAAAGACATCCTTAATGTTTCTAACGTGATAATATTTATGTAGTGACATGCTATTTGTAGAATGTAATAGAGAATTTCAATTTTGTCTCTATTATTAGATTTTTGTCTAATTTTAATAAATTTTAAAAATACTGTTTGTTTTATTAGAATATTTTTCACTATTTTAGTTATTGGATTTATACTGATGCACGTAAATTAAAGATAATTAAATTGCAAGAATAAATTAATTGCAAGATAATTAAAAAATTTAAGTGAAAGTTTAAAAATTTGTGTGCTCTATAACTGAGTAGATTTTAAAAATAAAATAAAGAAAAATAAATCAGGCTAAAAAATTTTCTTGTTAAAAAGGTTTGGATAAGAGGTTCAAATTTTTATGTAACTACTAATAAAATATAAATATACAATATCGCTTAGTCAAATAATTTTTAAATTTAGTTATGTTTAGTCAATAAAACTTTTTTGGAGTTTTTTTTTAGAACAACGAGTAAAATTCTTTTACTTTCTTGTATACTTAGAGTGCAAAGAAAGTATAGTAATCGTCAAAAAATGTGAACTTGAGATTTTAACGAATCTCTACGTTTTAGATCAACCTGAGTGCGAAAAACACATTTTTAGAAAATGTAAATCTGTCTACCTATTTGTGAGAAAGATAACTAAAAAACGCTTTGAGCTAGACACTTGAAATTTTAACAATTTTACACAAAATTTACAGATTTTTTTTTAAACCAAATTTTGAGTAAGCAAATCCGATAAGAAATAAGTAAACGCGATAATTCAAAAACGCAGTGACTTAAATGCACCAAATTTGGTAAGGGATTTTTGTGGCTACAAGTGAAGCTTGGTTTCAAATTTTGATTTCAGTTGGTTGAGGAAAAATGTGTCTAAAACACAAATTTGATTTTTAGATACTATTAACGCATGCCAGGGATAAATCAGTAAATAACTCGCCAAGGACGACACAATACATTTAGTAAAAATGCCAAATTCACTACTATATGCCAACGGCATGTAAGGCGTTCTCTGGCATGACAATTTTATTAGAAAGTAAACGAGAAAGTTTTAGGCAGACTATTCCAGCTGGGTATTTTTAAGAGAAGGATTCTTTTCAAGAAAAATCAAAAAGAAGAAATCAATCATAAGAAGATAATAAGAAATCCAAAATTTCTTATAATCACTAAGAAATCAATTTTGATAGTTCATTCTATTCATCTAATCTGTCGTGTTTAGTAAATTTATCCCTTAAAACAATTCATCGCACCCCTAGTCCCGCGAGACAAATTTGAAGGATGAAATTTGCCCTGTAAAAAAGGTTTATCAAGATGTTCAATGATGCTGGAAGTGATTAGCTAACGATTCCATCACCAATGACAGTGCATACTTCTTTATGGGAGTCTTGTGTAACGCTCATAATGACAACTCTTATTCTTACTTTACAATATTTATATTGCTATTTGGGGCAGAACAGTCATTCAAATTGGTTGGATATTCTCAAGAAAAAGCCAAGTGATGATTAATTAAAATAATCCAACACAAGCTTAGGAGTATTATAAGAAATTGCAGTGATTTACTTCATAGAAGATTGCAGTAAATTATTTTTATAGAAACAGCATTGAAACCAGTCTTTGCAAAGATTTATAATGAATAAAAATGAATTAAAATATCAATTTGTTTAAAGTTTCTACATAGACAGCTTGGTGTATTTATATTTTGGAAATATACAAGGTATCCTATTTAACTGTTGTCCAATAACTAATTTGTAAACTATTACAGATTAGCATATATTTTCAAATAAAAAAATGCTTTGAATTTTTTTTAAATTGATTTAAAAATCAAAATTTTTATACAGCTACATCTAGTCCTGTTAGTCGTATTTAAATAAAATATTCTTATAATAACATTTTAAACAAAAGAAAAAATCATTCTTCTGAGATGAAAAGTGACTGAATTTTGATTCTTTAAATATCACTATTTTAGATTATTTAAATGGCTGCCCCCCAAAAGACCACTAAATGTACAAACATGTTTTACTCCAATTAATCACTAATTGATCTGAAGTAATGAAATTCAAATAACTTATCAAATTTATTTCATAAAATAATCTTCATAACTTGACTTTCATTCACAACAAAGGAACTTTTCTTTGTTTAAAGTTTTAATGTGTTAAAAATATCTTATTAAATAAAACTTACAGAATTGGGGGACTATAGAAACATTTATCATTTATAATCGACTAAAAAACTTGGAATATTTTCCTTTACATCATTTCATATGATGCATTAATGTTAAGCGAGTATTTACTTATTTGTTGTTTATGGATAATTATTCTTAACATTTCACTTACTATATACCATGTATTTATAATATTATTTATAACATTATATATATTTGTTTTTTAAAAAATATATTGCTTTATTGTTTTTTTTAATTTGCTGAAAGATTCTGCATATTGAATTTCAAATTTCCAAGAAATAGTTGCTGTTTGACTTGCGTCAGCATTTGAAGTTATTGCATTTGTTTCCTTAGGAATAATCAATTGTCATTTGGTTTCAAATCACAAAAATCACGATTTTATCAAAACTTTACTAAGGGCTGTGAAATTTTCAACTGTGCACAGCATTAGGATGTATAATTTTTGTTAAACTTTTATAGTGAAAAAATTTCAGTTTTGTCTTTAACACACAAATTAGTCTAAGAAAAACATTTTGCTATTATAATTCAATTGCATGCAACAAAGATTTAAGGTTGTTCAAAGCTAGATCTGACAGCATTGCTTACTTATTTATCCCACTTAAACTGATCCAGACTGTTTTGGTCCAGAAAGGAATGTAACCCCATCCCACTAGAAAATATATATTACCTTACAAAGTACAGTAAAAAATGAATGTCAATAATTGAAACTGGTTGAAATTGAAGGATTGGTTGATTTTCTAATTCAATTTTGATAACATTAAACAATTTGATGATCATACAAAACAAATAATTTTGTGTACATTTGGATACATTAGTTTTGGACTGAGCATTTTGATAATATAAAATGAATGATAACATTAACCATATTTACATTAAGTTACATCCATTTCAGCATATCTCTAATGTTTTAGTAATTAGCTATTGGGCTATGTTTAGAATGGGCACCACTGATACTTATACACTCAAAACCATTAATCTTTTTTTTCATATTTATCTCCGTTTAACAAAAGAGTTCTTCCTTCACAATACACCATAGGCAAATAATAGGTGCATTAATTTTTTTCAATGAATACTACAGTTCACATTTAAATAATTACAAAAATATTTAATAATTAAAATTAATTATTAAAGAATTAAGTGTCAAAATTATGCTATTTCAATCCTATAATATTAGTTCAATCCTACAGGAATTTTGTCTTGCATATTTATAGGGAGGGGAAAAAATGCATACACATTTAAAAAAAATTATTTTTTATTTTAAACTAAACAAAAGTTTTTTTTTATCACAATCTTAAAAAAGTAAAATAACAAATAATAAGTAATTGATTTAACAATATGGTCAATACATTTATGATATATAATGAAAAACTGATTATAAAGCAATACTTGTATCAAAAGGATTCAGATCAAGAGTAGCAAATGTTGAAGTACAATAAAGTAATAATCTCAATCTTTAATTGCAAATAATGTTCATTGACAACATTTTTTAATCCTTTTTTCCCCATTTATGTATGCAATCACTTTTCAACTTTTGATAATCCTTTCTTTGCAAACCATTCGTCACTCTTGTCAGCATCAATAGCCTAGAAATGGAAATATCAATGAAAATATTAAATATCGACAAATATATACTTAGGAATGCTCATCACAGAAGAGTAATAAAAGAAATTAGTTGCTGAAAATGTGCACATTTAAAGAATAAAAAACTATTTGCAAAATACAATATTTGCCAATAAATAAAAAAAATCAATACAATAAACAAATGGCATTAATATTTTCATATAATGTTTTTAAAATGCAATACAATTTAGTTTTTATACTTTTTAGTCTTTTTTTTTTTTTAATACCAATTTGCTAAAATGAAATATTGGATTACATGAAATATAGATGCCATACTTTTCATGATCTAATAAATTTTTACCAATACATTTATAAAGAAATATTTTGTTTAATAAAAGGTAATAATTTCTTTTTAAATATTATTTGCATTGTTTAAAAATGCAGCAGTTAAAAATCTAAAAAAATTAGAATTAAATTTCCAAAATTGAAAAAATCAGGTAATTGAAATCTATATGATATTGTAAACACTTACTTCCTTTAACAATCCTTCTCCTTTAGGGTCAACTTTTGATAGTTCTCGGAAAGCTTCATCTCCAACAAAGCATATTTCATGGCCATCCTAAATGATAATTATCATTATGAATTATTATAAATGTTATAATTTTTATGTTACATTGAAGTTTCATTTTAATTATACAGCATAAAAAAAAAGAATGGCTTAATAAAAATTTGGCAACATTTAATCATCTTATTTAATACAATAAAATATAATATCAATTAATACAGTAAATAACAACAATCATGACAAACTGGGGATAAGCAAAATCCTCAATCAACATAAAACAAAGAAAAATAAAGCATAAAAATCAGCATAAAGACAAATAAAATTATAAAAAATCATATCTCCACTATTTTTGTTCATTATATATACTGTGGTTTAGAATAATAATTTTATTATTTTAATTTGAAAAATACAGTATTAGGCGAGAAGAAACAAAAGGGAAAAAATTACCGGATCAGCCAATATAACAACATGAACAGTGGCTTTACCAGGAGTGTCTAAACTCACTAAAGGAGTCAGAATTTTATAGCCAGAATTCTTGATAGCATCTTGGATACCAGCCAACTGCAAATCATTTTTAGAAAATAATTAATAAAAAATATAAGATACACTCAAATCAATAACCAATCAATGCTATTAAAATAATATTGATAAAATTTTTGAGATGAAAAATTAATTTTTACAAATGATTTAATACCAAAACAGCAGGAATCTTTATTTCACAATATTTAATTTTTTCCCCCTAAAGTAAACAATAACAGACATTTAGCAATTATTTACCCAAAAAACTGATTTGTTATAAGAGTTGCACTAATGTTTCCCAAATTCAATTCACAACATCTATATTTCTAATTCTAAAATTCTGTAAAAATTAAATAATTATATAAATATTTTCTTAAGAATTTATTTTACAAAAATATAATTTATGAATGCATGAGTATTATTAATTCTTCAATAATTTTCCTTAAAGATGAAAGTTTGGAAAGGAACAAAACAAATACTCTAAAATTTCCTATGAAAAAAAAGAATCGATTTAATGAAAATCAACCATAACAAATTTTTCACTCATTTTCCTTGATGCAGTTTATGCTTGAGTATTTATTTAAAAATTCATAAGCAATTTCCATTATATTTTTCATATACATTATCTTATAAATAATTATAATTAAATAAATAATAGTTCTTTATTTTGTGAATCATTAAATATTAAAAATATTACAGCTTGATTGATAGCAAATTATCTATTAAAAATTTATGAAAAGTAAATTCAAGAAATTTTTTTAAAAGGAATACATTTTTTTTTTTTGGAGAAATAGAAACAAAAGTCTGATGGGAAGAGGGGGGGGGGGGAGGTAAAAATATAATACATTAAATGAGAAAAATTTTATTCTGTATAAATCAGTATTTTTGAGGAAAAACTATATTAATGAATATTAGAATCCAAATTACTTCACTTACTTCAGAAGTTGGGCAAGAGAAAGCAATCCTGCCAAATGCTTGCTCATGGTTGACTGGTCCACCAATGTCTTTTAATTCGAGTTTACACTAAAAGTCAAAACTTTATTAATATAAAATTATTCCTTAAAGTGTAAAAATAAACCCAGAACAAAAATCAGATCTAAGTCACCTCACATTAATTATTTTTATATTTTCCAAAGCAAATTATTAATTATCTCCATTCTTATTTTTGCAAAGCATATATTAAAATTTTCTATTTATTCAACTTATGACTTAATTTTATACAGTCAGTTTAGTTAAAATATTAGATTTTTTAAGAATGACTTATTATTTAATAGATAACAGTCTACGAGGCAGAAAATATTTACCTGTAAAATTTCTTATTTTATCTAATTTCTTATATCTACCACTGTAGATATAAGAAACATGAGAAATGATTTGAATAAGACAAAGTTTATAGAGTAAATTTCTGTCACAACAACAATTTGTGTATATAATCTAACATCACATACTGTTTTAAGACAATGTTTGCTTATATATAGCACAAGCTTTTTGAGGAGGGAAGAAAATGCCTTTTTCAATTTCTAGCAAATGTAATGCCAAAGTTGCCAATTAAATGATTTTGCTATATATAAATGATTTTGAAGTTTCTTCTAAATAAATCTAAATTATTCGGAGCAGAAGATGTGAAAATTTGAAGACAATTTAGTACGCAGTATCCTTTTAAAATCATAATGTTCTTTTAACATACGGATATTGTAATTAAATTTTTAAGAAATGAAATATTTTTTATAAATATTTAAAATAAAATTATATAAATATTCTATAATAAAAAAACAACTAGTAAAATTTAACTAGGATTGACTCTAATGAAGCTTTGAGCATGAAGGTAAAAGAACATATAAATAGGGAGAAATATAAACGTAACAGAGAGCAATGTAAAATGAATTCATAATTTTTAGAAATAAATAAAAATTTAATTTATGTTCTGTTGTAAGAATCATTAATGGTAATTTTATTAGTAATAATAAATTAACAGAACTATGACAAAGATTTACTAAGACTAAAAAGAATAAATATTTGTTAGTTTTAAGAAATCAAAATTTATTTGTACTTAAACTTATAATCTACTTTTTTAAATACTGTTTAGTATTTTTATTTACTGTTTATAAATGAAAAATAACATGTTACTGCTATATCAACTGAAAAAAATTAACTGTTATGTATTCTTCCAATGTTAAGATGCTGATAATTTAGTAAATTAAACATTAGAATTTCTAAAATATTCCATTATAACTAAAAATGTTAACAATAATATCATCATTCTTCAGAATTGATTAATACAAAAATTATAGCCATTTCTTGAAGTAATCAAACAAATTACCTTAAAATTTCATGAAAGATTAATGATATATATATATACAATATTTAAAGAAAAACAACATACATATTAAAAAAATATACACAAAAATAAAATAACTTTAAAAATTTCAATACACTTTTTCAGTCTTGTAAGTATTATAATTGAAAAGGCTAAGTCGCATGTGACTTGCAAGAAACAAAAAGTTACCTGTGTATCAGCATAACCTAAAGTTACAGAACTGTCTGTTTTTTCATATATTTTCATTCCCAAGAGACCATTCCAATAATCTAAAAAATAATTGTACTTATAATATTATACAGCATAATGTACGTATAATATCAGAAAGAAAATTATAAAGAATTTAAAACAAAATTCTTTTAAAATAAAAATGAAATTTCATATTATAAAAAAGCAACTTTTCAGAATTTCACCAAAAATGATAATTTTAAAATTTATGTTAAGTCATATTTAAATAGACATGAAAATATCAATGCCATTAAATAGTTAAGAAAGTAAAACTTTTATGTAGTTCAAAAATCAGTCTAAAAAGAATCTAGATGTCAATACATAGGAAATTTAAATGTTATTCATTGGCAATTTCTTTACTAGTACTATCCTTTTTTAAATTCCTTTTTATCAATAATTAATTATCTATATTTTTCATTCTCAAAGTATTATTTATTTTATACTTTACCTATAGATTTCTGTAAATTAGAACAAGCCAAAGAAACTTTCTGCACTGGATCTAAAAAAAAAGAAAAAAAAGATGTATCATAAAAGAAAGTTTAGTATTGCATATAAAAAACACTGAGAATGAAAGTTGATCAATAACCAAATATAGGTTTAATAATTCATGATGATTGCTTCTGACATGCAATAGTTTATACAAAGAAGTAATGAATGTTTCACTTCAATAAACTATTTTGTGTAAGCACACGGCTGAGTTAAATTCAAAAATCTTATAAAAGAACAAATAATTTTTTTGTGTGAGCATGTGGGGGGGGGAGAAGAGAAGTTTTTTTTTTTTTTATTAAAAAATTATCAGTTAAGAAAGGAAAGAAATTTAATTCCATTTGAATGAATTCAGCTACAAAATAAAATTAAGTTTTTGTTCAAAATTTTATTTATTTATTAAAAGCAACATTCAAAAATTATCTAATTGATGTATTTTATACATTCTATAAATAACTTAAATAAAGCTTTAACCTAATCAGAAAAATACCTGCAGAGTTTGATTTTTGTTGGTCACAAATAAAATACTTATAACCACCAGGAGCTTCAAGAAAAGCAACATTATTATCTTTCTTTGTAGGCCATCCTTTAGTTTCAGCATTTTTTAAAATGTCATTTGAATGAATTGTTATGCCCTAAAAATACAAAAATTACATATCATTATATCAATACACATTTTTATAAGAACATTAGTATATATATTTTTAACTTCTATTTAGGTAAGCATATTTTTACATACAGAAAATGAGAAGAAAAAGCATTTAAAAAAATTCCTATAATTCTTCAATTCATCTCTATACTAATTGAGCTTAATAAAAGCTTGTATATTGTATATAATAGGAGAGATGATATAATAAATGAGCTTAAATCAATTGATTTTGAAATATTACATATAACAATTTGAGGTGAATACATAACACATTTTTTGAATTATACAATTACAAAATAATAAATACCATAAATAATAATTATAAACATTAATTAAAATACCAAAAAAGTGTATATATGTAATTTAAAATCTTGTGAAAAATTAATATTTTTCTGCTAAAATAATTTAATTATTAATTACAAAAAAAAAAGACCTTATTGCATACTTAAGGAAATTATTATGTATCTCTATAGAGTATCAATGCTAACTATTTTCACAAACTTGAAATTTGAAAATATTATAAATCTTCAAGATCAAATTTAAATTAAGGTAACAAGTTAATCAGACAAAAACTAATCACTATTAATTAAAATGTCATTAAGCAACACAATAAATACAATCGGGATAAGCACAAAGGAAATTAGAGAAGCCTGATTAATATTTTTCTAGTCATCTGATATGCTTATTTCAGATCTATATTACTAGAATTTCTCATTTTAAAAGAATTAAGCATCACTATTCTTTCATAATAAAATCTCATTATTTTAAATATAATATTTATTCCAAGAAGGAAATATATTCAGAATATAGTTTTCTTCTTTAAATATGAAAAGCAAATCAGAGATATTGAAAAGTAATCTTGATAATTTATTAACACTTAAATTAAATAATTTCAAGAAATGTTTTAAAATATATTACTTTAAAATCTAATTCGTCAGATGAACATTTAAAGAAAAATTGACAAGCTATACAAAACTTGCATTATAAATAGCTTTCTCTAGAAAAAAAAATTTGGAATATTTTTCAAGAAAGAGCACTAGAAAAACATTTCACTATTCACGGTCTCTGCAAGTTTAGGGATCTTTGACAATAGTTATTAACCTCATTCTATTTTGTGCAGTAAAAAATTAGATGTGTACAATAATTTAGAGAGGGGGGTGGAGCAGATACAATATTTTTCAAATGGAAGAAATTAAAAGGTAATCTTGATTATAAAACAACTTATGTAGAGATGTATACAAGTTGAACATATAAATACATAGAGATTAGAATAATAGCTATTAAAAATAACAAATCCAAATATTGGAATATAATCAAGTTCCTTAGATATCTTTTAAAAATCAGAAAGAATTCATCCTATACTTTGAAAGAAAAGTCATTCTTTAACTATACATTGCCTTTCTGATAAGATTAAATATTCCAGAAGGAAAATCTAAGGATATTTTATTAATAAAAAAAGGAAAACTATCTTTGGTATTTAAAAACAATTATTAGATATATAACCATTATAAAGACAGGAACTAACACAGTTATTTTTGCTATAAAAAGTCAAAGATACAATAAACAAAACTGCATGATAAGTTTGAATAACAACATTAACTACTTTTATTAAAAGAATCATGGAAAGTATTTATATTCTGTTTAAACTTACAATAAAATCATTTCCCAGTTTATAAGATTTAATGCCATAGTTATAAGTCAATTCAGCAACAAAGTGATCATCTTCAGGTCCATATCCTATCATTGTTTTACTCCATTTTCCATCATATGGCCTGCAAAGAAAATTAAGTTATTTATAAAATTGAAGTTATTTAAAAAACATCATACTTTTTAGATTTCTTGATTAAATGAAATAAAAAATTAAAAGACTACTCAACAGTTTTTAAAAATATCAGGCAATCTCTTAATTATCTTTTTTCTTCTGTTAAAATAACCTCATAGTTGCATTACTTTTTAAATATAATCAAATATAAATTAATTACCACTTAAGAAACATATTTACCCATTGCAGCTAGCTTTACATCCTTCTTCAAATTCTTCATGTCTCAGCACCTGTGAACGAAATTAAATATATTATATATCAAAATACTTACTAAATTATTCATTTTGTCTAAAAATAAAATGTGATAACTGAAAGTTTATTTATATTATTTGAAATTATTTTTAAGTACATATTTTAAAACTTTCAATTACCAAAAAAGTATTTAAAAACAGATTTTTAAGGCTTTAGATTTAGTGACAAGAAACTAAAAATTTAAGAGCTCATAATTATTTAGGTAATACATCTGAGATTAAACATTTGCTGATGCATATAAATATCAGATTTAAAAAAAATTTAATATTACATAATATAAGCAAAAGAAACGGGCGAAAATATCGCCGTATGATTTCATTATTTAAATAATAACTAATATTTCTACAGTTTTTATTTTATTCAATAATATACTGCGAAAATTAGGGGCGAATCAAATAAAAAAAAGGATATTTTTTCGTGGAACAATTGCAGAAAACGTAAAATATTTTGACAGAAGACAATTATAAATATCATTCATAAAAATAATTTTAAAATATATACCTTCATTCCTAACACTTCAGTATAAAATTTGATAGTTTCTTTTCTATCACCGACTTTGAAAACGAAATGAAGAGCTCTTCTTGCAGACATTTTGACATTTAATACTTTTCAAAAGTTATGAAAACTTTTTCAGCTATATAATTACGAAACTGAAATAGTGAATGACAATGATGGTTGATGCCAGAATTCTCCTCTAAAAAAAGTAGGAAGACAATTTTTTTAAAAAAAGAAATAGATTCTAAATTTATTGTCTAAAATGAAAAAAATATTTCCCAAAAGAATTTTTAAAGATATTTTTATACTTTTTAACAACTATCTATTCAAAGTGCATATATCTGCTACCAGAGCTTCATGTACGAAGCAGCTTCAAACTACTAAACTGTATTCTTGAATTGTAAATAAAAAAAGGAAAACAAATTGCCAGTTGTTGAATGCTTGGTGTGTGGGTTCGTTACCGCGAAAGTCAAATGCTCGTTTAATTTATTTTTTATCTCAAATGTACGGAAAAGTGTACATAATTCTTAGAAATGTCTTCAATGCAGATTGTTTTCCTCTTCGATCTGAATGCTTATAATGATGGTATCGCGAAATCCATCGAAGAATTACAAGAAAAATTAATTTGTTTGCGTTTAACTTGTCTAAGGATTTTAACTCATTATTCTTCCACTGTTTCGAATTTTAAATGGGGATTCAAGTTTTTTGATAGTCGTGGTTCGCTCACACAAACTATGTGCAATTTTTCTTTCCCACATGTCTCCCTTGAAAATTTTGAAACTCTAGAAAATGAAATTTGTCTAAAGTTTCAACGACACTTTTCATATTTAGAAGCCCTGACATTATCAGCTGAACGTAGTGAACCATCACAAGGGGATGAAATTCTTAAAAATAAAACAAAATCAAATCGAACTCCTCATCAATTGTTACATCTTGCATTAACACAGATTTTATGTGAATATCATTGGAATGATAGTATAGACATGTTCTCACCTAGCACACGGAAAAATATTCATAAAAATAGAAGGAACCTACTGTTTTTAATTAGTAAATGTGTCTCTAATGCTGATGAATTTAAAAATTATTTTGGTACTGAATATCATTCTATTAATTCTTCAAAGTTAAATAACTTATTAATTTCTCAATCCTTGCAACAACAGCTTCTTTATAAAGAAGCCATTCAATTGATATGGCTAAACACATGTCAAAATGAAAGTTTTATGGTAAGTATAAATGAAATATTTTGTTAGGTTAGTTAGTATTCCTTTTGAAATTAAATGTGAATATGATTGATTTTTTGAGGTTTAATTTTGGTTTTACATTCAGCATTTATTACTGTTATTGAAAAGCTGCTCTATGTGAATGGAAAAAAAAAAATCACTAGCGTATTATATCAATTAATGTTTCATTTACATTCCTTTAATATTTAAAATTGATAATATTAGATATCAGAATATGATTAATGCATGCATAATATAAAATTAAATTTGAAGTTCATATATGAATATCTCTCTAAACTGAACAAACAAATGAAAAATTATCTTAATTACTAAAGGGTCTGTTCTTCAATTAATGATACAGAAAATATAATGCTAATGCTTTTATTCAGAAATGATAAAGAAATCAAATGTTTTGCTAGATAATTTATAACTTGACTTGCATTTAAGTAAATAAATCGTTTCTAATCAATAAATTGTTAACTTGATGTATTAAAATGTATTGAGAAATTGCTTGTCAATTTACTGGCTAAGAAATATGTTTTAATTTAGATTCATTTAAATATTAAAGTCAAATTTTGAATAACTACATACTCTATGAAATATCTTTTATTCTTAAATAATAAGAGAATTAATTTATGAATATCCCAAAGATGCAATTTCATCTAAGTTTTTATGTAACTGAAAAAGAAAAACACTTTTACAGTCATAATTGTTTTAAGTTGGGAATTTGTCTAACAGAAAATTTAAATATTTATTTCTTTGTTCTTAAAAATTATGGAGCTCTTAAACTGTAATTCAGTTAAATTTGAATTATTCTAATTTCCATTATCTAGTTTTCTAAACATTCTAAATCATTTTGAGGGGGGGGGGGAATCTGAAAATAAAATCTTATCAATTACATAGATTGGGTCCAATCCCAATAATTATAGGTAATAATAATTTTATTGTATTGTTAAAAGCATCCATATAAAAAAAGTTATGCTCTTATATGAAAGTTTTAGTTTAATAAATGGAGTTTTCTTTTGATTACTTAATTTTTTAAAATACATGTTTCTTTTGTAAAACAATAATTTCCCTAAAACTTTAAGACTTCAAAGTTTTCAACACTGTTAAGTTTACAATTCTATTTTTCTGATGTAGCATTATTTTTGTCATATTAGTTGATATTGTGCTTATTCATATGTGTCTTACATTAAAATGATGATTTGAATATTAAAAATTGCTTTATATTTATCATTATAATGAAGTTTTGAAGCCATTTAGTCTTAAAATCTAAAATAATATATTTTTTACTTTAGATTTATAAAACTTTATCTCTTTCAGAGGAGTTTTGAATCTGATGTCTTAAATAGAATAGCTGATTCCCTGAGATCCTTGCATTGTGCTCTTATTCCACTTAGTGTGCTATCTTTTCCAAACTGTGTTATGAAACTCAATCAGAAGTTGAAAAATTTAGAAACATTAATTTTAAGCATTTCATGCAATCCTTTAGTTCCATTCCCATCATCAGTTAATCAAAGTATTTCATATCCCTTTTATAAGGAGGGAAAAGAAGCATCTAATGAAATAGATTTGTGTTTCTTTGAAAATACCTTTTGTGTCTCACTTATTGTTACCAAAGTGCCTGTGGAATGGAATAAGTATGTTATTTCTCCTATTTTGAAAAGTTTCTTTCTTTCTCTCTTTTTTTTTAATAATTTTTTAACATAGTTTATTGTGTATGTAAATAATAGAGAAAAGAATTTTATTTTTTCTTGAACAGTGACACAAATGATGTACCAATAGAATTTTTTTTTCTTTGCTGATTCAGATCTGTAATATACCTGCACTTCTGTTATGAACCAATAAGAGTTGTGCAAAAGTAATTTTAGTATTTGTGGAAAATATAAAACATTAGAAAATAAAAATAAAAAATATTATAGAATTTTGTGTTTCCAAAATAAGATGAAGAGTGAAAGTTATGCAATTTTGAGCACCTACAAAATAGTAGTGAAAGAGGAGTACCATGAACTTAGTGTTAAAATAATTAAACATTTAATACTGTGAACAAATATAAAACTTGTGGAAAAAATAAATATATGCAATAAAAATCTCATAGCAAGCCTGAAATAGCTTTAGACATATCTGCCTTTACTGAAAGGGGTACTTGTTGGTTGTAATGGCAATAAAAAAGTGACAAGAAAAAATTTCATTAATTTGGTGATTTCAGTCGTCAAGCATGTAATTCACATGTCAAAATTTTTCATAATAAATAATAATGTACTTTATTATATTTTTATAATTTGGCAAAAAAATTTCTTGATGCATTTTGATCACCATTACTTTGAATTGTACCCTGGAAGGTTATTATTAGAAAACTCAGTTCCTTGAAATGAGCTCAAAGATTCCATTGAAATTATCTTCCATTTGAATAGCTGATTATTTAGATGAGTAGCTACTGGCTTTCAGTATAAGTTAGTGAGTAATTATTTCATTGCTTTTATCATTTGTTAATACATTAATCTAATACTATTATAAAAACATTATTCAATTGAGATAAAAATGAAACCTACAAATGTCATTAAGTTAGCCTAAGTCATTTGACTCTTAAGCTAATTTATACCCGTAACATTATTAGCAAAGATTTTATAAACAAATATTTGGAGTGCTCAGACATTTTTTAAAAAAACTGCTATATTAAACCATTAGATTTTCTAATCACTTTGCTGACTCTTTAACCTTATTGTATCACATTAAGTTGTATGTTTATTACTGACTAGGGCTTTTGACGACCAACTGATTTACCTGAATTATTGGTTATATTTAATTTCAGTTAAATCATTTAAATATAAGTTCATATTCATAATGCAATCAAATGTTCAGACATTAAAGCTATGTTGTCTTAATTATATATATTCTATTGATTGTGCGTATGAATTTTTAATGAAGATCAGTCCCATGATATCTTAGCACTATTAAAAATATAAATGTCCAATCATCTACCTTTTAATGTTCATAATAATAATTCATTCATTTTATTCTTCTTGTAAATTACACAGATATTAAACAAAATCCTTCATTAATTTCCAACAGTAAGAAGAAAAAAATCATACAATCAAATACTTTACAAGGCAACAATGTAATCTATTATTGGAAATTTGATTTAAAAAAATCTTTTTTGAATTAGCATCAATAAATCAATAATTATGAATTTAGAATCAGTAAATCGGTAGTAATAAATTAGCATCAGTAAAAAGAAATTAAAAAAATTTAAAATTTCCAAATAGTGTAAAAATTATTTTTGTGTAAAAATATTTTTGGAAATCATAGTAGAAAAGTGCCAAATTTATTAAAATTTTCATAAATAAAAAAACACATACTTTAAAGTGCTAATTTCCAACTTTCATGTAGATTAGGGTGGTAGATTATGTAGTATAGTTACCCAATTTGGTAACTGTAAGCCAAACGACCTGGCTTGTAGAGTGTCAATATACGCATTTCACCCTTGTTATTAGTAGAGTTAAAAAGATGAGAACAGGCAATCTATTTGTGGTTGAAAGACATCATCAATCTCTTTGTACCAGGGTTAGAAAAGGAGGAAAGAAATAGTTCAGTAATATATATCTAGTAACACTTATCACTTAAAGTAAAAAATAAACAATAACAGAAACAAAACAACAGTAATTTAGTTATGAAATAACGAAGGTCTGAAACTGTCATGTATACTACATAGATGGCTTTAATTAATTTTGATTATTTAGAAATCTACTCATTTATAAATTATTTATGTTGAAATGTTTTCATTATATTTTTATAAATTCTTTAGAAAGAATCCTGGACTGATATTATTCTGATATTTTGTCTACATTTAAGTTAAAGATTAATACTTTTTATATCAACATTTAGGATTTTTTTCATATAAATTTTAATTTATAATCTAAATTACGGAGAGCTGTGGCAAGACAGAGACTCTGTACCAATCGCAAGAAATTCTCCCTGACAAATCCAAATTATAACAGAGACATCACAACTACAATTTCAAGACTCAGAACTGGACACCTGAGGGGCATGAGGATCATACATGATGGCTCCAGACTCTATGGAGAATGCAGACACTGTCCAGACGTGCAGCTGGATCTGGAGCATATTTTTAGCTGCTGTTCTATTATTTCAGCCCTTTTCAAAATAGACATTGACTGCACCAGAGATATTCTTTATTCTGATAAAGCTGAAGATGTGGCCAGGGCTGTTCTGCATGCTTTTGGCCCAATCTAATTGTCCCCCTATTTTCCTTTCTCCCATATTTTTTATTGCACTTGTCACACGACAACAACAGCAAGTTATGGAATGCAAATTGTTAATTTAAATTTATAGAATGCATTAATCATTTCTTATGGTATTCTTCTAAGTATGGAATAAAATATCAAATTGAAAACAGTGCAGAATATTATTATAATTTTAAAAATACTATTAAATACGATTTTATATGTTCAGTCAATATTGACTATTTTTCTGAATTAGTAAAACCATCAAATATTTGATAAAATTGATAATCATCATTAAATTGATAGTATTATAGTATCAATAATTTTGCTTTTTGACAATATCCTGTATTTTTCTTTTTAACCTATCAACACATACGTGTGTGCACACGCGTGTGTGTTTTTGTGTGTGTGTTATCTCTTCCCCGGATATTCTACAAAACAGTAATATATATGAATGAAAGTTAATTCTTGCTGCTATTTGATTTTCAAACTGAAAACTTTCTGTCAAATTGAGATTTTATACAGAACAAAGAAAGATTTTATACAGAAACAATTAAAAATGAAGTTAAGAGAAATATTTATTTTTTCTAAAGAAATAATTTATTCCAAAATTCAGAATTAATGAATGTTTAAAATCCTGAATGAAATTCATAAAGTTTTTGATGATATACTTGAAAATATACATATAATTCATAAAAATAATTTGATTTCCAAAGTTATTAATGTTTTTGAAGGAGGTTGGGAATGAATTTTAATAAGTAATTTGCTGCTTTTTGTTGGAAACAAATAAATATTGCTGTAAATAATTCATGGAATAGTATTCCATAATTTGTAAGTAATCACCTAATTTAAAAGGAAGCACTGTCATATATTTTATTTATTTTTCATGCCTAATTTTCAATTTTTTTAAAATTAGAGTTATATATATATATATTTTCAGTTGTAATGTTAAGAAATATCATTTTCACTTTCTTGTATATGAAATATAGAGAAAGTATTGTAATTCTCAAAAAATTTGAAGTTAGCATTTTGACAATTTTCCATGTTTTACACCTCTCTGAGTTCAAACAATACATTTTATATCTAATGTCTATCTGTCCATCTGTAACAAAGATAACACTTTGAGCTAAACAAATGAAATTTGGTATGTTGTCTTTACACAAAATGTGTAGATTTTTATCAAATTTTTAGTGAAATCCTTTCAGAGAAAATCTGGCTGTCTGGATATAAGTTCACATGACAATTACAAAACAAAGAGAACTAGATGGATAAAATTTGGTACACAGATTTAACAACCAAAGTATAGATGGGTACTAAATCTGGATCCAGCTCTGTCAAAGGATTGACTGTCTGTAGGTTATATATTTTCACAAGCATGTAAATGGGATAGTTGGAAAATGCAATGACTTAAGTATATGAAAGTTGGTATGTGATTTTTTTTTATTACAGTTGTTGTCCTGTGCCAAATTATAGTTTCTCTTGATTGAAAAAATAAAGCACCTAAAACATAAATTCTATTTTCGGGTACTATTAACTGCATACCAAAGATTAATTGCCAAAGCAATAGTATATGATCACACGATAGATTTAATGCTAAATTCACGTCAAAGATCAATGTAATGCATTTGCAGCCTTACCCAAGGTCAAAAATTTTATTCAGATTGAAGGGGATAACACCTCTATTAGGGAATATGCTAGAAAGTTTTGGAGAGATAAAATTTAATTAAAATGAGAGATTAAATTTGGATTTAGTTAAAATGTCACTTATTCTCTTCACTGATATAAACATTATTATTTCTTCTTGGTAATGTTTTAAGACAAATATCTTTTTTTACTAAAATATGTCGTAGCTACATTTCGTATTTTTGAAAGCAGAGTTTATCTTATTTATTAATTTATTTTTGCTTTTATTATATTTAGGAAAGAACCAAAATCTTTGTCTAAAAAAGTGTCAAGTAAAAAAAACTGTACAGAATCTGCTGAAGAAGCAAAAGAAAGAATAAGTACATCAAATTCATGGACGAAATTTACGATTTTCTTTGCTGTTGCAAGACATGTTCAACTAAAATCCAGTCATATTTTATTATGTATGCCTCATGTTTCAGCTAAATCAACTAACCATCACAAATTCCAAATGCTTATTAAATCATTGTTAATGAGAAATATTAATTTGGTAAGATTCTTTTTTCTTATTTTTTATCAAAATAATTTTTAAAAATTTTTATTAAATTTTTCGTTAAAAGTATGTTATTTATGGAAGTTTCAAGGTGAATGAATGAACTAGCTAATATTTTTTTACTTCATTCTTTTTTGTATTCAAAAGGTAATTTTTAATTTATTCGGATGATAGCAATAAAATGAATTCTTGGTGGTGTTAATCTTTTATTTTTGGACCTTATTTTATAAATTTCAAAAGTTTGTTGATGAAAAATGATTGGATGTGTAAAATTCTGAAAATAAATGGTTTATTCATTTTGCAAAATGAGGAATTTTCTATTTATTTTATATTTAATCTTTAATTTCATTTAATCTTATTTAAATCATTGAACTAATTATTTCACTGTTATTTATTTTATTATGTTCCAGTTACTGTAATTTTTTTAAATATATGAGATAGAGATGTAACTGCTTTTCAAGTTGTTTTAGTAAAAATTTTGTGCAAAACTAGGAATTTATATTTTTTTAAATTTAGGTCATTAATATCTAAGAACAATGACTAGATCATCACATTCCTGGTTGAAATATCAAAACTTTTTCATTGATTATAAAAATTCGTTGATCTGTTTATCTAGTCTACTTGGCAAAATTATAATGTTGTGTTGTTATCAGAACTCTTTACTATCTACTTAATGTTATAAATTTGTTTTTAAAGCAATAATGTTGTAACTAATTTTTGAGTTGGAAAAAAAAAATATTTCTGCATGATAAACATATTGATTGTTAAGTTTCAGATATACATTATAATACCATATATTCAAATCTGCCTGGATAGTCCTAATTTCAAACTCATATCTGCATTAGTGGGTAAAGCTTCAAAATCTTAGGATTTATGTTAGCAAATTTAACAAGAGAGAAATTTAATTGTAATATGGGAAATCCGATGTATTTCAGAAAGCTGATGCCATTCTGCCATTGTATTAAAATCCATTGTTTGTGCACTAAGTGCAACCTTGTAATTTTTAATAATGGGTCCATTTGGCTAGCTGAAGGTTATCCAAATCTGTGCGTGTTGGTTGTTAGCTATGTTTGTTAGTTGTAAGCTGCTGTTAATTATTATTTATGAGCTGCTGATTGTTAAAGAGAATTCTGTTTCATTCTGCCCAGAATACTTTTTTAAAAAAAGAAATAGTATGATTTTTGTGATTTTTGTATGAATTGTATGATTGTATGAAATTGTATGATTTAATAACTTTATTAAGTTATTTAATCTGGAAAGTATCTACTAGAAAATAATAATAATAAAAAAAAACTGGATGGATCTTTTTATCCAGAGCCCAGCTCAAACTGAAAATTAAATGTCTTGGCATTTTTGTTTTATTTTATTTTTCATTAATATAATTTTTGTTTACCAAACCTTAATCTTTTTTCATTCTGACATCTTTGCATGAAATTATATCTTCTCTATTTTCTGGCTTCTTAACTAATTAAGGATTTAAAAACAAAAAACTTTTTCAAACTTGGGTAGCATTGTGATTTTTATATTATATTCTAACATTTCACATGATTTTTCTCCCTTTCCTATTCTGTCATGTCTGAATTTAAATTTGAAATATTATGATAATCCAAGCTATATTATATTTTCATGTAATATGCTTAATATAAAATTTACTTTTGTTAGCACAATAATGAAAGATCTAAAAATTTATCACCTCGTCTGCTTTTGTCATTTGCTGTTGGAAAGCACACTTCATTTACTATTTTTGATCTAAATTTTTGCATGATTAATACCGAAATTACTGTTAGAAGATGATACTTGATCAGTCACAATATATTAATGCTAAGCAATATTTTGTTAAAATATTTGCACTTCAGAATTGCAATTCAAAAATAATTCAACGTAAATTATTTTAGCATGAAAAATTGGCTTTATTTTGACCAGTTAAAAATAAATTACTTTCTTTGATTTTTGATTATTCTATTTATTTGATTTTAGCTTTGTTTCATGCGTTCCTTCAAATATATATATATATATATATATATATATATATATATATATATATAATATACAATTTGTTTATTAATTTTTGTCCTTTATAATTTATTGTATTATTTTACATTGTTTTGTTACTATTTTTCCTAGTTTGTTATTTGCGAATCCTCTTGTGGCTCGATAACTCCTGGTATATTTACACCACTCTCAGATTCATCAGCTGTGATATCTGTTTTAGAACCTGACATATGTTTTACAAATATGAGATTATTTAATGCTTCTAACTCTAGTGCTTCTAATATTTTTGATATGAAAGAAGGAATAAACAATCTTGAAGAAGAAATTAAGAATTTTGAATTAAATGCAAGTAATAGTAAGTTATAATTTTTTATTTAAATTGCATTTGTATTTTGAAGCACTTTTTAATTTTTTTTATTATACCAAATCTTATTAAACCTATAAAAATAAGAAAGGTTTTTTATTTTTAGAATCTTGTTTTTAATGAATTGATTTATTTATTTTACACAAGCATTGTAATGATTCTGATTTCAACGATTATCATTAATTTGATTAGATAAGGGCAATGCATTTTTTCTTTCAAAAAACCATCTTTGTAATCAAAATTGTCTTCTTTGTATGTAGCTGATATTTGAATAAATATATGACTAAGATAAAAATTATTATAAATAATTTAAAATTATTTTTAATGTTTTGAAGAGTAGTAATCCTTTTCCCTTTCATATTGTCGCTATAAAATTTTTTTCACATATATATAAATTTTTAATTTCTAAATAAGTAATATTCATTCTTTGAATACATGATACTGATTTTTTTTTACCATTAAATAAAATATTCTTAAATTATTAGGAAAAGTATGCAGTTCTACAATGCTGGTAACTGTTAAAACAAATTATTTAAATATGTGCAAAATGAATTAAAGTGTAATAGTATTAGCTGATAGGGTATTTTACATAAAAAGAAAGTTGTTTTTAAAATTACCCAGAATTTAATGTGCAATTAAACTTTTGCATCATGTAATCACACTTTACTTAATAATCAGAATATAATTAATTTAACTGTCAGAAATAGTTCCTATTTTTTTTTATCAGTAAATTGATTTTTAACTTGCATGATTTTCCTTTCAATAAGAAAATATTAAAATTAAAGTAAAATCCAAATATCAAATATTTTCTAAAATAAATATGTTCTGTCTTAATATATATGTAAATATGTAATTTTGTAATTTAATTGGGAATATTTATTTTCACATTCTTCAAATATTTTTTTTGGACTATGATAGTTATTACTTTCCATTTCTTTT
The DNA here is from genome assembly GCA_026543865.1 of Argiope aurantia. Classification (NCBI taxonomy): domain Eukaryota; kingdom Metazoa; phylum Arthropoda; class Arachnida; order Araneae; family Araneidae; genus Argiope; species Argiope aurantia. Next base: position 1,184,342 of record JAPMOR010115756.1, read on the forward strand.
AGGCATGAAGGAAATTAAATTTCTTAAAGGGGCATAAAGGGAAATGATTTTAATTCAAATCATTTCTTGGTTAAAAATCTTTTATAAAAAAAGAAATTAATCAAATTATGTTTTACTATTATGAAACTTTTTTAATTGTTAATGTTATTTATGAGAACTATTTTGAAGTGGCTATTTTTTTACAGGATTTAATAAATTATAAATATATGTATGCATAAAGAAGTATTCAATTTCTTACAGTTCATGTTATCACTTGAATTTATTAAATACATTAGGTTTGCAATTTAAATGATATTGTTATGCATGCCATTTTAAAAGTGTCATTAAAAACTAAAAATCTGTTTTTATTTGTCTTGGCATATTATTATAAATAGATAAAAGAACTTTAGATGGTATTTAAAATGATTCCTGACCATTGTAGAGAAATGCCCATATCTACCAGCAAATAAAAATCGTAGAAAAAAAATGACCATTTGCTAATCTGGTTAACAAGTTTTAAGCTTTCAAAAGCAGGTGTCTGTGGAAAAGAGTTAGCAACAGTTTTATGGGGTCCAGGATATTATGTTGTATGAAAGTTTATTCAAACTGTTAAATTATAGTTATTACATTTTGAAAAAAGTGATTGGAGGGGTGGGGTGGTCAGGTTTAAAGGCTCATGTGATTTATAAGTTGGAATATTTTTATGATCAAATGGAGGTTGGTTTTATTTTAGAAACTGAATATGAATAAATGTTAAAAACGGGTTATTTTAAAGTTGTTGATAAATTGAATTTGATTGATATTATATGGAAAGAATAATGGATTGCTGAAATTAAATAGTTTGCTTGATATAGATAATGTACACTCTGTCAGGGTGCGTAGCATCATGAAAAGTGCTTAAATTTGAAAGCCATTTTTAAACACCTTAAAAGTGCTTAATTTTCAGAAAAGGTTCTTAAAAAGTGCTTAATTTTCTTGTAAAGACGAAGAAAGCTTTTTGTTTTGTTTCCCCACAAGATAAAACATAATAATTCGAAATCATGATCATGAAGGCTTGTTTTACTGGATGTATCAATAAAGGAAACCAACTAAGGGGAAGAATTCGAAGAAATATTCCAGGGGGTCCAGCACATATTAAGATAATGCTTAACAATTTGTTTTTTTCCTCCCTTTTTCTTCAACAATGTGCATTGCCATTTATTAAAATGCTGGAATAATTATATGGAAGAGGCAGTACGAAATGCATACTATGCCATACGTGTTGCAAATCGAAAAAGATTTCAATTTGTAATGTTTTAGATGATGAAGAATTTATTTAAGTTATGGTAAGTACATATTTAAACTTTTATGTGTTGTTAAAGATGGATACGTGATATGGTCTGATCATATCACATATTCTGTATTGAACATGGAAAAAGCTGCTTTAAAAATAATAGCATATTCAATCATCATTTTCATTAATATGTCGTTTTGGAGCAATTGCTTGAACTATCTATTACAGGTATTCTTACTTCAGGTATACTATTCAGTATTAATTACTATATTGAATTGTAATTAATTGCGGTGTTAAATTACATTAGCCAATCGCATAAAATCCAGTATGATGAAATTTTAACTTGAAGCCTTAAATTTTCAATGATCGTGATAACTTCTGCGGTATTTTTTGTATGTCCCCGTCCATTTGAACAATTTTGTTTGTTCAAATGGACGGGGTTTTTTTGGTTAAGAAAAAAAGAAACTATTGGATCTGTTACCTAAATATTTTTAAAGAATTTAAAAAAAGTATGTGTGTTTTTTAAATTTTTTTTTTCAGGATTTAGATTCTATCATTTTATAATAATTTTTTTTTCTTTTTATATTTTTTCCCCAATGAAATCTCTCTTTATATATGAAGTCTTGTCTTGAGCAACGATTAGTATAAAGCCATTGAAGTTAGGAGCATGAAATTTGGGAAGTTATTTTTTGGGTATTAGAGGCACACCAAGAATGGATTTCTCAAACTTTTAATTCCAAGTTTAATTAAAAAATAAAATTTTAATGTGTTTTCATCATAAAGCATATTATCGTATAAAAATTAATTTAACACCATTTTAAAGGTTAAAAATAATATAAATAATTAAAGGTAAAAAATAAATAAATAATGAAAAATAAAAAAAAATCGTTTGGTTGAATGTAATTAAAAAAAAATAATAATAATTTCTGAGAAATTAGTTTTGAACATAGTTTATAACAAAGATTTTTATTATTATGAAATTGAAAATGATATTGCTTCTTCAAATCTTTGAATCATATTATTCTGTAGTTGTTAAAATTGTAGTAAAGGGGGGGGGGGTGATGATTTCGTTGCTTTTATTTAAACTTAAAAAATGTTAAAGCTGGTTCATTGAATAAAGTTCTTTATTTATTAAATATTGAAGCAATGCGATATATTGTCTCGCGCTGGTTTCAGTACAGACTTTTTTTTTAATGCTTCAGTTGGCATATTTACTTTCTCGTATACAAAATTTAATGAAAATATTGCAATCGTCAAAAAATTCGTACTCAAGATTTTAATGAATCTCCACATTTCATACCTCTTTGAATTCGAAAACACATTTTTGAAAAATGTCTGTCTGTGACAAAGAAACACCTTGAGCTAGATAGATCAAATTTGGTATACGGTTTTCGCACCAAACTTGTAGATTTCGATCAAATTTTCAACAACATCCGTTCAGAGGAAATCTTTTTACCAGCTGTTCGAATATAAGTTAGCATGGTATTTACAAAACTAAGAGAGCTATATAGTAAACATTTGGTACACATATTTAATAACTATTGCATAAACATCAGCCAAATTTTAAGCCAAATCCAACAAGGGGTTCACCGCATTATGTAAACGCAATAGCTCAAGAATGTAGTGACTTAAATATATGAAATTTGATATGTAATTTTGTGACTACAAGTATACTTTTGGGTCAAATTTTTGTTTTAATCAATTGGGAAGAAGGCGCCTAAAACCCAAATTCGCTTTATCGGATATTTTCAACCGCCTGTGAGAGATTAAACATAAAATACTTGTCAACGATCATACGATAGATAGAATCAGTAAAAATATTTAATTCATGCATAGTGCTAATTTTCCGTGACTATTGTACGGTAATGCCACAAAAGGCATTTCCTGGCAATATGCGAGAAAGTTTTGGGGAGACGCTCTGGCTGATTTATTTTCGTTTTGCTTCTAACTACAAAGCTGATTTTTTTTTTTACTTTATTAATTTGTTTTCGTTATTTATGAAAACTAGAACTTGTTAAAGCATTTTCATTTCTTTGTAAATATATATAACATTTCTTCTGTAATTTTTTAAAGTAAGAATTTTTTCTTGTAGGTAAAAAGCAGGTTTTCATTAAATCTTAGGAACTTTAAACGTTCAAAAGACTTTTACTGCACTTTAAAAATAAGAGGCGATAAGACAATTTCTTTTTAATCTGATCATTTGTGAATGCTATTATTTTCTATTAAAAATGATTTTAAAAACTCATTTAGAACATGGCATTGTTCTATCATAAATTTCATTGCAGTTTTGCTTATCATATGATGATAATCATAGGAATGCTTTAGTTCTTAGTTTTATAAGATTGAAAATAAAATTACTTAATAGAATGAATCATTGCTGGGAGAAAGTTACTCTTTCCATCCAGCCATGTTGGATCTTAATTGTTGTTGCTTATATAAAAATCAAATACAAAATTTGTTGTCATGCTGAGCTTCTACATCACTATCGACATTTTCAGAAATGTTGTATCTATCTGATATTTTATTTTAATTTTAAGAAATATTATAAAAGCTCACAGATCTTTATTGTTAATCTTATAAAAGTTAACTTACTTTTTTTAATATTAATAGTTTATTTTTCATTTTTATGATCATTTCTATGCTTTTGTCAAATCTAAAAAGGCATAATTTTGCAATAGAAGATGTTTTTCAAATATAGAAATAAAGATTAAAATTTGAAAAATAAGCATTTAAAATTAATTTTTTTTTTCAATAAAAACTATGCATTATTATAAAACAGAAGGAAAAAAAAATACTATGCTTAGAAAACACATAATTTACGTATGCATACTTTACAAAGGTGCTTAATTTTTGAGGTTAAGGTGCTTAAAAAGTGCTTAAAAGCACTTAATTTTTGCAGAAGTTTCTCACTACGCACCCTGTATGTGAATCTAAGAATGAAATTATTCTCTGCATGCAATGTTGTTTGCAAGAAAGATTTATCACATTCATATCATCATCATCTTATATATTTTGCATTTATTACAAATACATTGAATAATTTTTATTGTATTACTAGTTTGTGTAAATCTATAAAAATAGTTTTCTTTTTGGATCCAAAAAATAGAAATCTATAATTATATCTAAATATTTGTTTTAAAAAATGTAAGAATAGATGCTGATATTTCTAAATTATGATCAGCATAATAAATGATATATATAAAAGTTGGTTTAGAAGGATAAATTTCTTGCATATAAAACATAGATGAGCATAAAGATTTTTAAAATAAATATGAAATTATCTCAGTCCATTATGCCCTTTGCATGGTAGATTTTTGCTAAAGAAAAATCCATTTCGTATAATCATTATGCATTTTTTTTTGTTTAAAATTATATGCCAACAGAATTTATTTTTCTCTCTTCAAATTTTACAATTATAAAACATTGTATTTCTGAAATAATTTTAATAAAAACATATTATATAATAAACTTTTTAAGCTGATCATTTATTAAGTTGCATTTTTTCTTTTGTTTCATTTATAAACTAGTCAGCAAAAATTTTGAGAAAATAAATGAGAGATCAAATCATCTGCTAAAACCTTTTACAATGCCAAGCATGGAAAGATGGTTTGTGCCTACTTCTTCATTCTGCAATACTTTGTCTGCAATTGAGGATGAATCAGTCAGGTAATCAAATACTTTTTATCACTTTAAACAGGAACATTTTCTAAAAATTTTCAATTTGGGTAAAATTTGTCTTTGCAATTATTTTATTTTTCTAAATGTTTTTAATTGTGCAATGAAGATTATGTCAGTTTTGATAAAAATTTAATTAATTAAAGTTATTGAAACAAGTTTTGAATAAGCTGTCTGTGAAGAGGAAACTCTGTTATTTTTGTTAAATTAATGTTTTATAGAATGTTATTCAAATAATAAAGTATTTTTGATTCCTCTTTATATATACCAATATTAAATATTTCCAAAAACTGTTTTTCTAAAATGTATTCTTTTATTTTCTAAAATTAATATTTGTTTCTGTTTTTAGTGCAGTTTTTTTAAAATTAAAATTGGATTATTTGGTGATACTAAATTGCATAAGGATTACATATATTAATATAAAGTAGTCAATAAGATAAAAAGATATGTTATTTTTCTTTAATTGAATTTTATGGTGTTACCTGCATTTAAAAAAGTATTTCTTATGATAAATAAAAAGGGTTGAACTGGAATTGTAAATTGCTTTTATATCTTTTATCAAAAATTAAACCTAAGAATAAGAATACATTTTATTGCAATTGAAGCAAATTGCTATAACAATAATATTTGCATAATGTATAGCATTGAGTAGTATATTTTCTAAATATATTGTTTGATGATTTAAAAATGAGCAAACTCATTGCTAAGGATGCATTTTTTTAAAATATCAAGTACAAATTTTGTAGTGCAACATAGAGAAAAAAGTTAAATTCATATCTCCCTAAATTCTTGGTTTATTTCATTTAGAAAGTTGATCATATGTTTTAATTAAATTTACAATACCTTAGGGAAATTAATTAATAATATTATAATTGAATAGTTATATTAATTACATACATTAGAGAAATTAATGTTATTAGTTTTTCTAATATTCTGGAATAACATTGTTATACAGGGTGGTTATAATTAAAGTGCAAGTGTTTGAAGGACTATAAAAGAAAAACTACTTGGAGTGTGTTGAAGAAATTTGGTATATGTTATATTTACAACAGGGGGAAATGAATTACACAATAAAAAATAATTAGTACAACTTTTTGTCATAGGTGGTGCTTTCTAATGACAATATTTTATACATTGTAATTATAACATTTTTCTTTGTTAAAATATGAAATGCGTAATGTATTACAGTATTTGTTCAATATGAGATCTTTCAAGTTCTATCCTATGCTGTAGATGCAAGACAGCATGATCCACAGTAGCACCTATTGTTTCCTGCTGAATTTCTAGGACATGTCTAGTACTGCTGCTTTTTAAAACAACAACAGAGTTAGGTTTGTCCTTGTAGATGCGATTTTTTAAATATCCACACAGCGAGAAATCGCAAGAATTCAAATCAGGTGAACGAGGTGGCCACACATTTTTATAACATCTGCTAACTCTACGATCCTCACTAAAAATTTGATGAAGTAGTTGTGTAACACAATGGGCAATATGAGATGGTTCTCCATCTTGCGTTAATATTGTTGGATCAAGGCAGTTTCTGTTTTGCAAAGCAGGGATCACATTACTATCTAAAATTTGAGTGTAACTAGTGACTGTTATGGTGCAGCAAACTAGCCCTGTTGGTGTAAGAATTTCAAAAAAAATGAAGTCAATAATAAAGTCAGCAGTCATACTACACCAAACTGTAACAAATGCGGAATGCAAGGGTTTCCCAAAAACAGTATGCGAGTTGGATGAGCATCATATCCTACAGTTTTGGACTTGTCTGGATAAAGTAAAATGCGCTTCATCAGTCCACAAAATCTTTCGAATCCATAATTCGTCTTCATCAATTTTGGCGAGAAAGAAGTTGGCAAAATCAATTATTTGTCGTGGATCCCCTGGTTGCAAGTGCTTCAAAATTTTAATTTTGTATGGATAACGTCTTAAAATGTAGTGGGAGACTTTGCGTATGGTTGCCCATGGTTTTGATAAAGTCCTTGTTACACTTCTTGCGCTTACAGATCGCTGATCCACTAACCTTACTTCCCTAATCTCTTCCACAACTTCCTGATTCACAGACCATCTTCCTGTAGTTCCAGGGAGCACTCTGAATTCTCCTGTAGCTTCAAATTTATTAATCATTTTCTTTAAGCCATTCACAGACGTCAGTCTTTTTCTCGAATCTTTAAGACGGCGATATTCTTTCAAAGTAGCACTATAATTGCTATTATTTTGGTAATAACATTTTACTAACAGCATGTTCTACCACTGACAAAGTCATGGCTGTAGCTTAAAGATGCATGACTTTTATCATCATAATGATTTTAAAATTGAAGTGGTATTCATTTTGACGTAGTGCAGAGCAAAAACAACGTTTTAATAATCTACACTGACGTCTATTACAAAAAAAAAAAAAAAAACTTTTTTATTGTGTAAATCATTTTCCCATGTTGCGAATGTAACATATGCCAAATTTCTTCAACATACTCCAAGTAATTTTTCTTTTACAGTCCTTCAAACACTTGCACTTTAAATATAACCACCCTATATATTAAGTATAATTATTGTACTTATATTTTCTTATTCAGATGACCATTATTTTAATTAATTCCAATACTAAAATCTTGACATGCAGATAATAATTTACGTTATTATTTATTTGACATAATCGCACATTAATGCATTTAGCAGGTACATTTAATGAGAAAGAATGTTGGAATATGCCTATTTATTATTGATGCAAGACATTACAATCAAATGAAAAAGGGGGAGGTAACAGGAGAAGGATATATAAAATAAAATGTTGAAAGGCACAAAAAGGAAACAAGTAGAAATAATAGTAAAAATGCTAATGAGGTATGGGTATGCCATATAGTTTTTGGATGGGTTTTTTTCACAGTTCAATTGATTTTCTCTTTTTTTTTTTCCATTAGTAATCCTGAGGTTGCAGCCTTTCATAGTTTGTTAAAATGCTCAAATAGTCTTCGAAACAAACCAAAGAAAAAGGATATGAAAGATAAACAAAAACATGTACCAAGTAAGAAATATGGATAAGTTTGAATTATTTTCACATATTATGCTTATTTATATTAAATATCCTAGAAATGTAGGTTCAATTTTTGTTATTAAATATGATTCACCCTAATTTTTAGAACCAACAGAATGTTCAGAACAATCAAATGATAAAGAAGATTCTGATGAGTCATTTAAAGGTATCTTCTCAATTATTTTGTTTTCAAGTATTTTGAATAATTCTGGGATTATAGGAGTTTTTAAATTCTGTTGCTTTAATGTGCTACAGATTTCAGCTATGACCAGTTGGTTGCTGCCTCAACTGAAACTTATGCTAAAGCTCTGAAGTCACATGGATCTGTTTTACATTGTAGTAGAAAAATCATCAAAATGGCATCTTCTTTTTTTCTAAAACAGTCTATCATAAACTATGAGGTAATAATAAAAAATATTAATTTTATATTACTGTGCTTAGTACTTCCCTGTCAGATAATTTGATTTTTTTTTAAAAAATTAAATGTGTTTTTCAGGAAAATATGAAGAATTTTATGACTGAATTTTTTTTACTTAATTGCCGGAAGTTAATTGAGAAATATGGTACCGATCAGGATGAAGAAACTGCTGCAAAAGCAATAAATGAGTATGCTTTATGATTTTTTTTAAAGAAAAAATAAAGTTTTATGTTTTTTGCATTTTTGAATAATAATTTCAATTTTAGTAGAAAACATATATATTTAATTCATACCAATAGTTATTTTTGTTCAAAAAATGTAATTGTATTTTGTTTTATCATTTATGAATCAAATTATTTTATGAATGTTTTTAAAGTTATATAGTAAAAGATAATTTTTCTATATTTTTTGCACTATTTTAACTATGATTTGAAAAGTTACACACATATATTTTTAATTTCATAATTAATAAAATCTCATGGATAAATACCTAATCAGTCTTATTTCAGATGATATAAATTTCTGATTGAGCTTGTGATGGAAGTTACAAAGTTCTTAGGATTGCCCTAAGTTACTGTTAAAAGGACATTTTCACCTCTATCTTTGGAAATAAGGAATGTACTTCCATATAACTTTTTTTTTCATATGAAGATATATTAACTTACTTATTTAATGAGACATTTTACCTTCTTTGCCTTTATATTCATTCTATATGATTTATCATTTTGGTTTATATATATATATATATATATATATTTAAAAAATTTCTTTTAAAACTTTCTGTTGGTAAAGCATGTTGTTTTTTTCTATATATTTGAGACACATTGACATTTTATTCAAATAACTTAAATGTTTTTTATGTGAAATCTCAATTAGCTGCATCTATATGAACTGAGTTGATACTATGAAATTGAACTGGTGTTTTTCATTTTTCAGAAAAATCACTGAGATTTTAAAATAAGAGTCCGAAGATGATATATTAGTTTATTTTTATGATGAAGAGATATTAAAAAATTACTCACCCAGCATCCCAGTTGAATACTAATCTTGTATATTATTGTTATCAGGTGGCGATGTTTTATAAGTTGTTGGCGATTATTAATAAGTTGCTTAGAAAAAAATAATGAAAATAAAAACATAGTATTATTTTAAATACTGCAATAATTATGTGTGGAAATACCAACCATTTTCATGAAGAAATATTACCATAAATGTGTCAGAAAATTTTGCTGGTAAAAATATTCTTTTAAGAACATGCAAAAGGAACAACGAAATTTAATAAAATTTGCCAATTCTCTTATCAAAATTAATTAATGTTTCAAATATGCATATGGGAATTTTGATAACTGATAAATTAATACATGCTAGTATTTACAGACTATTTTTCTATATAATTTTTAAATAAACTATCTTGAAAAAATTTTCTGTAAGAAAAAAGTAATTTATCTAAAAGGTAGTTTGTTTTAAAGTAATTAAAATATAAAATTTAGTTTTATTATCTGATGTGATTATTGTTCCATTCAGTTTAGATGATTGAAGTCTATTGTATGAATATTCTTATTTTGCTGTTGTTTTTTCAGTAAGAAGTATTTTTTATATTTTTATAATTCCCAATTATGTGCTATAAAAATATTTACTGCTACAAATTTTATAATATTACAGTGCTTCTTTAAATAGTGTTTATGAATTGCATATTTATGTGTTTAATTTTATTTATTTATTATTTTTGTTTTACAGATGTAAATTGCAAACTACTTTAGCTCTTGAAATGGAAATACTTTTTCCTTCTGTTGAAGAATCAAGCTGTGTGAATTCAGTAATTTATTAATTGTTTCTTATAAATAGAAATAAATTTTGAAATTGATATATTTTGCATTAAAAGTTTATATAACAGTCTCTTATTTTAAAAAATAAAGTTACATTCTCCAAAAAAAAAAAATGTTTATTGCTTTTAATTTAAAAAATATCTAATATTATTTTGAATTAATTTTATTGAATTTGAATTTTATAAATTATAATGAATTAGTTTATAACATTTATTTTCAATTTATAAAAAAATGATGAAAAAAAAATATATAATATATTAGTACAAATTTGTATCATTTATCTATCATCTATCTATCTATCTATATATATATATATCATTGCATTGTTCAGATCTGTTATATTTATTACATGCATATACTACAGCATTTTAAAAATTACTTAATATTTTTACCCACATTTAATTTAATTTTTCTATGATAGAAAATTTTCCTTTTAATTTATAAATAATTTGAAATAAATTTGATACTATCGTATTCTTGTTATCCAAATATATACTATTATCAAAATATATAATATTAATGTGTATTATTATTTTCTTTTTATCATACAACTTTTATTATAAACTATTAACAGGTACAATATTAGAAATTTATTTAATTATTTAAAATTATATCTTTAATTAAATATTATACTTTTCTTATAATAGAAATTATTTTTTTCTTTATACATAATCTGGTGCAAATTTGATACCATCATATTTCTGTTGGAAGTATTTATTGTAAAAATGTATTATCAGCTTCATTTTAGATTAATCATGAAAGAATTTCATGTTATAGTAAATGAACGAAAATGTAAAAAAGATGAATCTTTATGTCCATCAGTAATGCATTAAAATCTATAATAGATAAGCTGAAAAACATATAATTGTAACTTTAAAAATATTTGAAATTTATTGGTCTTTATTAATAAGTACTAATATATTATTTGGAAAAATGATAGAATAGCATTATGCTTTAATAATTCAATAAAATTTTTTTGTTCATTACAAATCTTTATGTAGTGTTTTTAACCGTGTTTTTAAAATTGTTCATTAAAAGCTCTGAAAAGAATCACAACATATTGACTTAAATCATTATAATTCCATGCTGAACCATATATTTTTAATGTTGTCAAAATATTAAAGTTTTGAATTAATATTCTTATAAACTATATTCTATTCTAAACTACATTATATCCTAAGAATATTGCCAGAGGAATATATTTTTTAAATTATATATTTACTTTTTAGGTCATGAGTTTATAAATTAAAATTATTACTAAAAATTCCATTTAATGGTAATATACATATTAAAGAAATTCAACTAAATAGGAATTTTATTCTGAATATAAAATTTTTATGAAATTATATTATATTATTATATAAACATTTAAAATAAAATTTTTAAGTTACAAATTATGAAAATAATAAGTTCTAGTTGAACAAGGATTCATTGTTATATGTAATGGTATGTATCAAAACAATCTCTTGTTTCAGATTTCATCCATACTTGGGATTATGTCCTTTTTCAGTGGTGCTACTGTTCTTGTCAGATATTTGCAAAATGATTTGTTGGAAAGGTAAATCTGTTAAATTTTATAATAATCTGTTTTTCTTTTATTTTTTATTCTGCAAAAATATCTTGACTAATACCCCTTTACCCACTCCCAAAAAGGAACTAATTTATCACTTGGCATGTGCTTGAAATATTCATTTATATCAAAATGATTTTCATTGTTATTTAATGATAATAAAAAATGTGGAGTGTGTTGGATAAAAAATGTGGATAATATGTGTTGCAAATGAAGATAAAAGTTAAAATAATATTGCTCTGATTATATTTTCATTAAATTTTCTCTGGTAAGACCTTCCACCCTCCATAAAACCTTTTTTTTATTTGTATTAATGATGCATATGATCCATATTCAGAAAACGATAGCTTTTGTTTGAATTAATTAATGTAGGTGAGCATCAAATGATGCTTTTATATCTCATTATGCTCTTCTTTAATGATCTTTAATTACAAAAGGCATAAATAATATTGCTATGCTAGGTTCATGGATTGAATGAACTTTAATCAAGACGGCATAAACTGAAATTTATTTCTAGTTGTTATTTACAAATATTTACAGCTGGTAAAAAAAAAAAAAAAAAAAAAAAACAATTCAATCTTTTATAGAATACTAAACCGTATGCTGGCTCACTTAGAGTGCACGGGTAAAAAGCTACGAGGCAAATCGACTTGTATTCTCAGCAAACTCAATAGTTTCGTCTTGGTCACGGTCAGAACATCAATGATCATATGTCATGCTTACTCATTCAAATCATAACAGCAACTCACTGATAAGCAATTGCTGCAAAGCTTTTATGCATTCTGAAGACCCCGAATTCTCTGGCAAAGAACAGGAATTTTGAGATGTGAAATCGCCAAATATATCATTGTATCTGTTACTTAGGTAGTTCTATATATTACCTAAACTTGGCGCAAAACTTCGACAAGAAGCCAGAACATGCTGAATTTACAGAATGTACAGAATCATTAGGGTACTACTGCATTACGTGGTTTGTTGTGTCTGACCATTTTATTTTATCCATCTCTTCCTCAGAACGTATTAAATGATCATTTTTTTTATATCTTGCATTTACATATCTTAATATTAAGAAGAAAAAAAACTTTTTACTTTCTCATATATGTAGTATAGAGAAAATCTAGTAATCGTCAAAAAATACGAACACGGGATTTGGACGAATCTCTATGTTTAAGACCTCCTCGAGTTCGAGAAACATATTTTTGGAAAATGTCCTTCTGTCACTGACAAAGATAACTTTAAAATGATTTGTGCCCTTTATAACAAATTTGTAGATTTCTATCAAATTTTGAGTAAAATCGATTCAGAGCAAATTCATCTGTACAGCTGTTCAAGTATAAGTTAACTCGATAACTACAAAAAGAAGAGATCTAGATGAATAAAATTCGTTACACAGATTTAGCATCTGTAGTATAGACTTCTATCAAATGTTGAGCCAAATCTTTCTAGAGATTGACTGTCTGCCCATTTGTACTTTCAGAAGTATGTTAATGCGATAATTCAAAAATGAAATGACTTAAATATACCAAATTTGGTAAGAGATTTTGTGACTACAGGTGAAGTTTTGTGTCAAATTTTTGTTTCAGCTGGTTGAGAGAAATATGTCTAAAACGCAAATTCAATTTTCGGATGCTATTGAGTATTTGCCAAGGATGACATGACAGATTCAGTAATAATGGTAAATTTACTTCTAAAGTTGACATTTCATTAGAAGATGTGCGAGAAAGGTTTGGGGAGACCACTCCCGCTGATTTAATATATAGATTGTCAGGGACATTCTAGCATGCTGTATTTATTTTGTAGTACCAGTAAATCGTGATTCTTAAAATATTTTATCTCAATTGAAATGGCTTCTGACATGAATTGCAAACCTTCTACACCATTAAACTTGCTGAATTCTTGCAAACTTCTCTCTATTTCTTAATATCATTTCTAATTAAATGTTTTCTAATTTTGCTGAAACTTTAAATTTTTTTTTTGCAGTTATGGAAATAAGTTATATGATTTGCTTGTTGAAATTGGGGATGAACTGTGCATTCCTTTGAAACCTGATGATGATTCTCCTGGAGATCCCTTTGATTCTGCTTCTCCTGTATCATTAACTGAAATTGCAAGTTCAGTTTCCTCAGCAACATTGTCCTTAATATCTTCACAAAGTACTTCGAATAAAAGTGATGGCAGGTAATTCGTTGATTTTAGACTTGTTTACAAAATATATTATAATTGATGTATGAGATTTTCTTATAAAATGGTTCAATGCAAAAAAAAAATAATAATAATAATAAATTAAATAATGCGTAGATAAACCATGTATTAACTAAAGTCAAAGATAACACTCACTAAACTCAACTCGAGAGACTTTATTCAAAGAACTAAATCTTATATCTGTTTCTATCCACTAGACAAAATGACTCGAAACTTCCATATTTGAAAAGATTCAAATATGGAAGAAAGTAAATCAATAACAAAGGAATTTTTAGGCAACTTGCCTGCAGTCAGATACGAATTTGCGAATTGTCGCTTTCAGTTCATAGCATTCTACCACTGAGTCAAGTTAACAAGTTTCATTATAAAATATTAAATATTGAATTAAAAAGTGAAATAATATTATTTTTCCATATTCATATAACTTGCATATATATGAACTTTATTTAGATAATAGTATTTTTGTATTATGAGGATATAGAATTTTTTAAAATTGAAATATTCCAACCTTATTGATTTTCTCTTTTACTGATACCTGATTTTGTTGAAAATTATAATTTTATTTGAATAACATGTTTTTTCTTTATTTTGTATGTAATTAAACATTGAATTTTTGGTTTTAGGAAATTGATAAGGAAACGCAGCGATATTTCTGTGACAAATAAAAGGCGTCAGATTTTACTTCCTGGAAAGTCACCTAGGAAAAAGAAAGTAATGTCTAAATTTTGTACTTGTGGATTTTGTTAAAACAATTTTGAACATGAACCTTGAATTTAAGTCATATTAATAAGAAAAATATATTAATTAATAGCTTTTTACGATTTTTTTTTGTATCTCAAATTATTGTGCGAATTTGTAATTTGCTTTCTTGCGCATTTAGTTTGATGGTAAGGAAGATAATTTTACAGTAATCTCTAACAGGTGCCGGATCAGTGGCGACGAATTTAATGACTTTAGCTGCAAAATTGAAGGACCGAGAATATTCGAGAACTTTCGCTATAGCTTCATTGAGTTCCGGTGTTAATTCTAAAATATTCGACTCCCTGACCCGGGATCTATCAAAAGTGAAGTCAAATTATTAATCGAAACGAGAGAAAGTAGTTGAGTGCAGTATTGATCGTCAGGAAGTTCTCTCTGAGTCTTTGTGCAGTTGTGGTTTTTAATATTGCTTTGGCATTTAATGTTACTTAGGACTTGAACTCCAGCAATTCTTCTAGAACATTCAATGCCCTCTCCCTGGAGCTATAAAGAGCGAAATCGAGTCAAGTCGAGTGAGAGAGAGGTTGATCGAAGTCTCTATCCCTCTTTAGCGAGTTCTTGGTGCTGTTAAATTGTTTAGAAGCGATTTGCTGCTCGTGGACTGTTATTTACTGCAAATGTTTTTATTCTTTTTTAGGTTGTATTTTTTTACTCGCGTTTTCATGTTTTCTCGTCGAATAAAGTATCGTTATATGTTGCAAAACTTACGGTTTTTTAAAAAAAAAAATTTTTTTTTTACCGTACATTTACCAGATTTTGAATTTTTACGGATTTTTCGTAACAGTATTAAAGCGAAAAAAAAATTGCATTTAAATATCTGATACAATTTAAAATTGTTTTTATTAGAAATCTTTTTTGCGTACATTTAGAATAATTTTTTTTTTTTGGATTAAACGTTCATGTTGTTATGAGGATAGTTTTTTTAAAATTTTTTATATTAATGCAAAATTGTACTGCAATACAACTATCTTTATTTTTGGCTTATTTTCTGATAATGAAATAGATAGAATTATAAAAACAAAATAAATGGTGCTTTTCTTCAAACTGACCACTATAAACAAAATGCAAAATTGTATAAAAGTGTAAGATAAATTTTTAATTGTCTGTTATGATTCCAAAACTTCAGCTACCTTAGACTTTGATAAAACTTCTCATTTTCAAAATTTTGAGAACTTAATTAATTTTAACGTATTTGAGAGAGTATTTTCATATTATTTACTACCGAGATTAAGATGATGGTTGCAAATTTTTATTACATATTTCAGTGCTTTAGAGTATATTATTTGTCTGCTTATTTTATTAATCAATGTATAAAGCACCATCACATGCAAAGTGAGAAAATCAGCATGTAATTATTTCTTTTTATCTTTAGAGTAAAAATACAAGTGCAACTGAAAATATTCCAATACGTTATTCTCCTCGTCTTGCTTCAAAGAAGAAAAGAGATAGGTTTAAGGCTGCTGAGTCTCACTCCAAAAGTGTTCGAAGAAATCTTTTTGCCCAAGATAAGAAAATACAAACTCCTCGTTCTAGTATGGTTCTTACAAGATCCCCTTTCAAAAAGAAGAAGGTCTGCACTCCAAAGAGTAAGCTGTTTTTAGCTATAATTTTCATATTTAAGCAAAAATGGTTCTTTGTACTAAAATTTTGAAAAAAGAATATATGTTTGAATAGGTAATGGGAATTATATCCCCCCCCCCTCTTTCTGTCATTATGTGAAATCTTAAGCATAAAATTTTTCATTTCCTACTAGCCGCCTTTGACAACCAGCAGGTTCATCGGAATTAATGTTTTCCCAAAATTTCAATTAAATATTTTATGTAACTTGGTCTCTTAAAACTTGGCTTGTGTTACTTGGCTTCTTTAGCTAAATATTTTAAGTTTCAAATTTTGATAATCGTATAATTCAATCCATTCTAGAAACCATAAGCCATTCTGTTCATTCTATTGTATGTCTGTCTGTCTAATTTTCTGTCAACTCCCATAGAATTGAAACGTTAAAATAAAGTGGAAGTGCTTAGAATTCAATCATTATAATTTTTGCTGAAACCAATCATGTTTTTATTAAAAAAAATTATGGGTACAGAAAATGGAATCTCTCAGCTTACGTGGACTACAGAATATTTTTTTAATAATTTATGCAATATTTCAAAGAATTATTCAAGAAAAATTTATCTGAATCATCATAAAATTTAGCTTTTAGTTTTACTTTCAAAAGGATGCAAATGGCATAAATAATAATATTTTATTTTGTTTTGATCAATAAATAAACTGCAGAAAATGAATGAAGTCTAAATTTTATATTGTGCTTTGATCTTAAGGAATCATATACTGCAAAATATCTTTGACACCCCAACTTTTAAATTTAAAAAAAAAAATTATATTTCCTGAGATCAGATCTTAACAAATTATGAAATTTTAAAATTTACAATTGTAGAACAATAAAAATTTTCATAATATTAGACCAGTCAGCTTTGGGGAAAATCTGGGCACTGATTGGCATATTTTCTTTGGTTAGTTGATGGAGAGGTTTAAAATTGTGCAATTTTATAAGTGAATAATATTCAAATTTTCATATCTCACTCAGTTTTAGTCACAATAGAGTGGGCCTTTCTTTTTATTTAAAATTATTCGCCTTTGACAAACCATTAGTTTGCTTAAAATATTGATTACATTTAATCTTCTGTAAATCATGTAGATTTAATTTCATGTCTGTGATTTCACCAAATTATTAGACATTAAAGCTGTGCTATTTTAGTTGTCTGTTACATATGTTTTGCTTATTGTACACAAAAATCTTTTTAACAGAGATCAATCCCATGACATCATGGCACTATTAAAAACGTAAATATCCAGTTTATTTATCATCTAAGCTTTACAATATTATATATTCATTTTTTTATATGTCTTGTAAACTACATAGATATTAAACAGAAACCTTATTCTTTAGCTTTCAATAATACAAAAAATTCATGCCATTAAATATTTGATGAAACAATGAAAAGGGTTTGAACTTCAGATGAACAATGTAATATGTTGTTGAAAATCAGTGAAAAAAATTACACGACTATTAAAATTGATTTTATGAGAAAGATAATTTTAAAATTTTGAAATAGTTAAAATTCATTTTTTTGTGCGATAATATTTTTGTAAGTTTTCGTGCAATTACACCATATTGAATACATCTCAAGAAATACATCTTAATTAAACTTTCAAAATAGTCTCTCTGAGGTACACATTCTGACCTCAACAATATATACATGTCAAAATTTGGTAGCTGTAGATCAAACTAGCCAAAACACATATACATGCCTCTTTGTTATTAATATAGATTAGATTTATTTGGTGTGTTATTTTTATATAAATTATTTATTTGAATGCCATAATTTCAAAAATTGTATCCAAAAATTTAGTTGCCATCTGACTGAAAGCAAATTTTAAGAAGAAAAATATTTGTTGCTATAAATTCTGTTATTTATTTATGTTTTATATTTATATTAAATGTGCAATTTCTATCAGCTAAATAATTCAATTATTATAATACCAGTTAGAATTATGTGGGAATTCTAATGTTTGTTATTGTTGCAATCTTTTTCTCCCTCTTGTATGTTATTATATCCATGGAATAATTTAACTTTCGAAATTATATTTTACATGATGTATTCTGGATGTGAAAGAATTATTTATATGTTTCTGCAACTTTTATATTTTGTAAATATGAATAATAGTTTAAACTTTCATAAGACAATAAATTAAGCTCTTAAATTTAATAATTATATTTAAAATCTTAACTAATTTTGTTTATTTTTTTATTAATTTGTAATTTATTTAAGTGTTATAATTAGCTAAAATATGCACTTATTAAAATTAAGAATTGTTAAAATTATTGTAAATTTAAATAAGAATTATGCATGATTAAAATGGAAATAATATTCCTTAACTCTCATAAATTTTAGCCTGTTATTCTGTCATACAGATTTTTTATAATTGAATTTAAGTGCCTAACTCATTAACTTCATTAGATGGGAAACATTGTTATTTTCATACTGTTTAGGAAATTTATTTCAAGTGCTTTAATATATTTTATGTACTTTTCTTTGCTAATTTCCAGTTCATTTCCTGGTTTCTCTTGTAGTAGGAAGTTCTGCCAGCTTACTAAAAGTAAAGTTAAGCTAGATAAAACTTAGTTAGTTAAATAATATTATTAATGTAATGGATGAATCAACTCGTAGTTGCATTTAGCTAGCAATATATTTTATATCTTTTAGCTAGAAATACAAATACTTATGGTTAATGAGATTTATACTTACTGACATAATACTTATTCAAAGTACTTAAGAGTAAATAATACACACACAAAAAAAAAAGGGTTATTTTTTTTTTTTTTTTTTTTTTTTTTTTTTTTTTTTTGCTTTAAAACATGTAAATTTTTTTAACAGAAAAAAAAATGAATTTTAAAATCAGTTTCATCAATTTTTAAATTTTTTCTGATTAATAAGATTAAAAGCAAGCACATAAAATACTTAAAAACACTTTTAAAATTACTCATTAATTCGAGCATGCAATTCTAATATGGTATTAGTCTACCTTTTGCATTGGCAGTTTCATTAATTTGTTTTTTATTTGTTCATTTTAGTTGTTATATTTCCTCTTATTTTATATGAATTAAGTAGATTTCTGCAGGATTTTTAATTCATAAAATAATTTCAAAATCATTTTTAATAATGATGAAGAATTTATAAATATAGTTATTCTTATTTCCATGTCAAGGGCATCATGTTTTAAAAACCGATTTTGTTCCGGACACTCCTACTCCCAAGCAAAATTTATCTCGTTTACAAAGAAGAAAATCCCAGTTAGGTTTACACAGTGATAATGATGAAGTTTTGGGATCCACTCCATCAAAAAGTACAAAAGGTATCTATTCTTTTAAAGCAATAAAAAAAACAGTCTATTTTGAAGTATAATTCAAAGAAACATTTATCCATGTTAAAATTCCATATTTCTGTCTAACAATAATAAACTAGAATAAGATGTTTATCTTGGAAAAACTTATGAGTTAAATTTGTCATTTTTACTTTTCATCTTTAAGGGCAGCATGCTCTGAAGACTGATTTTGTCCCCAATACTCCTTCAAATAAGCAAAACTTATCAGCATTACAGAGGAGAAAATCTCATATAGGTGTAACTAGTGAAATCAGAGAAATTGCTGAATCACCTATTGTTTTAAAAAGTGCCAATGGTATGTAATTATTTATTATTATTATTTTATTTATTTATTTTGCTGATTCCTAAAATTAAATTCCAACATGAATTTTTGCAGATTATAGTTTCTAATATTTTTTTTTCTCCGAGAGAATTTGGGAATAAACAAAGTTGGGATTCAACAATATCTATACAATATACAGCTGCTTAAAAAAATTATTGCAGAAAAATGTTTTTATTTTGCACATTTTCAAAAGTAATATTTATATAACATTTGTTAACTCAAAATTCCTTAAGTATTAGTTTATTCTCAATTATATAACTATATCAATTTTTCATATATTGATGTTTAGCCTATAATATATTGTACATCAAAGATATTGAAGCTACTGACCTTCCTGAACGTATGACATTCAAAGAATATTTACTGCCCACAGCAAAAAAAAAACATAGCTAATTTTTGGAGGAATATTAATAATCAAAATAAAAGCTATTACATATTGCTTTCTGTTCATTAATAAATTTTAATACTATTTAAAAAGTGGCTTTTTAATAAATTGATTTTTAAAGTTAATTCAAATTTTCTTTTCAGCTTAAACCTTCAATTTTTTTTTTTTGCATGCAAATATATTAATGATAATATTACCATTTATCACTGAAAAAGAAATATAAGATGTTATTCCTTCCCATGATCTGGGGAGCAAAAGTCTGATAATCATTGGCTAATTGATGGTTGGCTTGAACTTTTATTGCAATATAGATCATTTTTTAAAAACCTTTATAATTATTAAAATATATTTTTTTTTCGTTTTTTTATATTGATTCAAATCTTAAATACATAACCTTATATTTAATATGATTATTGTTTCATGTAAAAATGCATTGTTAGTTTCAGGTACCAAGAATTACCCAAGTTGCAGCTCAGCTCAGTACACACCGGAGAGCAAAAGAAGACTTTCTCTTAAATTATTTTCTAAAACACTGGCGAGTCCCACTGCAAGGATGGGACTAAAGAAATGTAGTAAAAGACTTTTTGATCAAGTGGAATCACAATCACAACCAGGGCCAAGTAAAAGAACGAAATTTTGGTGAATAAAATAGTAATCAAGAAGATTCATTATATATATTTATATATTTGCCTGAAAAGTGAATAGTTTTTTTAACGGTGTAAAATTCTTTTATTTTATTAAAGAACCCTAGATTCATTGTTGGATTTTTTTTTTAAATGTTCAGTAATTTCTCAATGTATAAATCTTTATTAAATCACAATTTTGAAATATATTTTTCTGAGCAATCAGTATTAGATGTTCTTTCTTATTTTTAGTTCTTAAAATTTTCTATAAACACAAAAATTCTTTTAAATTGTGCTCTGCCTACTTGTTAATTAAAAGATAAGTTTTAATATATCTATAAGTAATAAGATAGTAGTAGAATCAAATAATAAATTTAATTTTTTATTTCTTTTCAGTGTGAATCCTGCATATCCAAGTCAATTTAAAACAAAATAGCATAATTTTTTCCAATCAAAAACGTTTAACATCAATTCTTTATTTGAGCTATAAATGTCATCATTCTTAACGTCATACATTGCAATCATAATACACATTACGATAATTAAATATCGAATTTTTACTTTCTTGTGTATGAAATATACAAAGAGAAAATATTGTCATTATCAGAAAATTTGAATTAGAGATTTTCTCATATCTGCATTTTTCCTATCTCTCTGAGTCTGTAAAATATATTTTTAGAACTATGTTTCCAGGTGAAAAGAATTCAAAAACGCTCTAAGCTAGACAGATGAAATCTGGTATATGGATTTAAACCAAATTTATAGATTTCTCTGAAAGTTTGAATGAAATTCTTGTGGAAGAAATTTGTCCAATTGTCTGAATATGAATGAGTACAATAACTACAAAAGGTAAAGAGATAAAACTTAGCAATAAGAGATAAAATTTGTTACACAGATTTAAAATCTAAAATATCGATTTGTGTCAAATGTGGAACTGAATTTACAAAGGCTTATCTGCCAAGCTTTATTTTTGTAATAATGTAAATGCTATAATTTAAAAACATATCAAAGATAAATGAAATTTGATACACAGCTTTAGCATCTAAATTTTAGATTCTTATTAATTTCAACTAATTCTGTCAAACGTTTGACGATTGTCAATCGATGCTTTCGTAAGCGAACTCAAAAATACAATGATTTTAATAAATGAAATTTGTTATGTGATCTTGTAGCAACAATTGTTATTCTATTTTAAATTTTGGTTTCAGTTGACTGAAAAAAAAAAAAGGCGTCCAAAGCACATTGTTGATTTTCTACTATTTATATATTAACTGCATGCCAGTGACTAAATGGAGGGGGAGGGGGGGCCTGTGTACTAGATTCACAAGAAAATTGGTATTTCTTTATTATTGCTTATGAAAGCTATGCAATTAATACACAAGTGTTGATTTTCTTTACTATGTTACAAAACACATAATTCTCCTATTTGGAATTCTTTAAAGAAAATTTTAAACAGTTGTGACACAGTCTTGGCCGAAGTCCTCAATTTTATATGTGGGAGGTGAAGGGAGAGAGGACAACACCTTTATTAGAGAGTATGCAAGAAAATTTTTTGGGTGACCATTTCGGCTAGTTTAATGTAAATTGTAGAAATGACATTAATGCATATTATTAAAAGTAATGCTTCTTTCAGAGGAATAAGTGTGGAAAAATATATTGTTTGTCAACGGATTCTAAAACGCCCCGCGCTTTTGCGCATGCGTTAGGGTGGGTCTAATTCGTCAAAATTGGGTGAGAGGAAAGAGGAGATGTTTACATTTAACAATAAAGAAATATCGAACTATTCGCAGACTAAATTAAAGATAATAAGGTCAAAAACGTTACGATACTCAGATACACGTGAAAAAAAATTGAACGAAAAAATATCTAATAGGGAGGAAATCAAGGTCAAAGAATGACGAAGAATTCTGTAAATGCGCTCATCCTTCCAATTTCTTGGTGAGATAGAATCGTCGGAAAGCGGCAGTAGCAGGATACCTACAAAAACAGCACTATAATACTTCCATAATGTTTTCTTTCAAATTCTCCGATAGTTTGCAGCAAGAAAATGTAAGTTTAAGTAAAATCTTGATTTAATTCATTAAAATTTATGAAATAAATATTTTAAGTTGAACTTATCTATATTCAGTTAAATATACAGGGTGTTTCAGCGAACCGTTTCAGAACTTCTAAGAGGGGTAGGGTACATCCTGACAACTCGAAATCATATAGCAATGTGGGGTCGGAAATGCTTTCCTGGAGCGGTGTTGCACACAGAAGCACCATAAGGAAAAGAGACCGTAAATGAGAAATCGTTTTAATAATACATGAAAAGAAGCAAAAGGTACATGGATTAAAGTAAGTGTTCGAAGTTTCTTCCACGGGCTACAATGCACGCTTCACATCTCCGACGCATGGACATCCGAACATTCTGGAATACTCCAGGCATATCTCGAATCTCTCCGGCAGCTACTGCGATTCTTGCAACGAGCTCCTCAGCAGTGTCAACAGGGGTGTCATAAACCAGCTATTTCATATGACCCCAGAAATAAAAATCAAGACATGATAAGTCGGGTCAACGGTGGATCGCACGTGGGGGTCCCGTGCGTTGGCCTGCTCGGTCACCCGACTTATCATGTCTTGATTTTTATTTCTGGGGTCATATGAAATAGCTAGTTCGGATGTCTATGCGTCGGAGATGTGAGGCGTGCATTGTAGCCCGTGGAAGAAACTTCTAACACTTTAATCCATGTACCTTTTGCTTCTTTTCATGTATTAATAAAACGATTTCTCATTTACGATCTCTTTTCCTTATAGTGCTTCTGTGTGCAACACCGCTCCAGGAAAGCATTTCCGACTCCACATTGCTATATGATTTCGAAGTTGTCAGGATGTACCCTACCCCTCTTAGAAATTCTGAAACGGTTCACTGAAACACCCTGTATATATATATATATATTTAATTTTTCTGAATCGAAATATATAAATAAAAAATATTGTAATGAATTAAAAGAAAAAAAGAATTCAACTTTGAGAATTTGATGCAACATCTCATTTTAGACTCTAAAAAGCGCATTTTTTAATTAACACTAAACCTACCGGCATTTCACCGATACATTGGAATTGCCATTGGAAGCGGTCATTTGACCCGCTCGTGGTAGCTTTAGTGTTAAGTCTTTCGGTTTATGAACTTGACAACTCAAAAACATGTTGAGTTAGACAGTTAAAGTTTGATGTGTGGTTTTTGTAACAAAATAATAGTTTTCTGTCAAAGTTTTTGACGAAATTCATTACAGAAAAATTTATTTTTCTATATTCAGCGAAAAAACCCAAATAAACTAATTTTAAAAAAAACTTGAAAATCTAGATGCATAAAATTTGATAGAAAACTGTTTCAAATTGTGGATCAAAGCTGTCAATGTATCTCATCATCAGCTATCAATGTAGCCGGTATCTCAGGTAACAGTCTGTCTTGAACGCTTGTTTGAAGAGAATCCTAATTTCTATATGAAGGAAGCTTTGGCAGAATAGCGTTGTCGAATGCAGCTCGGGGATTTCAGCAAATGTCTGTGAAGCTTTAATCGACGAGATTCTGTCTCTTTCCAAGATCCACCTCTACATGGGCTAGAGGTGGATCGCAATGACATCGATGAACTGGTGGTGGAACATAGTCAGGATTACCGAAGAACTTATGGATTTATATTTTTTGTCACAGCAAAAAGTCTAGGGGGAAATTTAGTGAGGAATAAGGTCATAAAAGAGAATTGGCTGAAGATCAACACTCGAAAGAGGGAATTCTCTCACTACTCCTTTTCTCGACATGATTACTACTGACTCTTTTCTGTTCACATTTTATAGTCCCCAAGATATTCAGTATTCTTGAACAAAATCGGAACTGGAGTCCTAATAGAGATGTCGCCAAGATTCTCGAATAACATGGTTCCTTTATTTCTGTAGCCTAATGATTACCAAAGCCGAGGGTCATAGACTTGGCATCAATTCTGCAGCCAATACTATCTTCCTTACCAGGAAACTTACTGTGCAGAGAAGCAATTTTACAAATTCATTATAATATATTCTCAGTTTTAGAAATTTCAAAAGGCCCATTAATATTGTTGAAATTTTAATTTCATCATGCTGACATAACACACATGAAATACGGCGTGCCAATTGACTGAAAATTTATCTTGCAAATGAACAAAACTACGTATATCGCGATATGAAGCACAGTTAAGTATTAGATGACTGACCTAATAATATTTCATTATGCGATTATAAAGTCAGATGAATTTACTTTATTGACAATAATAATGTCTTACAAGCTCAGGAGTGCTATACTGAGTGATCAATTTGCGCCTTTTCAAAATTTGGGTATGAAATTTGACATCCTAATGTTTATATACTGACATATTTGTGTATAAAACGACTTGCATTACGAAAAATTAGCGAAAACGCCTTGCAGCGAAAACTATTGATGCGACAGCTATCGAATCTGGCACTTAGTTACTTCTTGAGTAAAGCAGATGCTAACTAAGAAAGGGTTTTTCCAAATTTTTGTTAGATTTCGACTTAAAAAGAATAATTTTTTCTCTGAAATGTTTGGAGTATATTACAATACAAAAATAAATTTATGCCTCTTTAAATTTCAATAAAATACATCTTTAGTAATATGTTTTATTTTTTAGAAATTAATTAATTAAGGAATTAACTATTTTTTTTTAACTATAGTATTCCTTTTCGACGAATAACCCTTTACCTACTATATTAATAGTATTAATTTAGCTCTGACTTCCATCTTATACCTACAAATGAAAGTAGTATTTTAAATTACATTTACAAAATACAAATAGATCTGATTAATTAAGCTTACACGCAGTTGAGACTGTGTTAAAAGTTTTGTTTTCCAGTGTCCTTCAAAAATGATAGGCAGGTAAGGACAGATGATCGTTGATAATGTATCTAGGGGTTATAAGTTTTCAGCGGCTGAAGAACTTTGCCGCTTAGGCTTTTTCCCTCGTGGAAAATATGCAGCCGAGTAAAGTTTTTAAATTTTTTTCCTCCGAAAATGGAAAGCTTTGGAGAGGGTGGGGGGCAGGTGATCATTGATTGTATATCTAGGGTTATGAGCTTTCGTATGTAAGATTATCTACTCATGTAATAATAATTATAATACGAAATAATCCTGGATAATGAATTGAAAATTCCTAGATTTGAATATGAGTTT
Organism: Argiope aurantia; assembly: GCA_026543865.1. Taxonomy (NCBI): domain Eukaryota; kingdom Metazoa; phylum Arthropoda; class Arachnida; order Araneae; family Araneidae; genus Argiope; species Argiope aurantia. The sequence goes on from JAPMOR010115756.1 coordinate 1,210,555, forward strand.
TTCATTTCATAACAATTTTTGAAATCATACTGAAGAAGTTTGTTGTGATTTTTTTTTTCTCATAGGAAATATACAAATAATTTTTTCGACTTCTTATGAAGATGATGTTGTGTTCGTGCGTCAACAAAAATAAAATGCAGACAAACTTACTA
>JAPMOR010115756.1:1210716-1220755 GCA_026543865.1 Argiope aurantia
ATCGTTTGCTACTTTTAAATAAAATATTTACTATTTATGTGGCAACATATACTCCCCTACCAGTAACGAATGTTACGTCAGAAAGTAGGAAATAAATATTTTAGTAGTATAAAGAAGGAAATAAGTCAAATTTTAAATCTCAATGGCGTCGTAATGATTCTACCAGTTCGAGATTGTCTTAAGGCTGGTTTAAGATCAGGTTGAGACACAGTTTCCTTGGTTTGAATCTTAGCTGGTTGTGGCGCAGGCGTAATCTTCACACAAGTTGGAGTTGTAAGCTGCTCTTCAGGATTTTCTTGTGGTAGTAGATACGCTGGCTTTAATCTGTCTATAGTTACATTCACTTCTTTATTCTTTATCCTCAGAGTAAAATATTTTGGTGTACGGCTGATAACAAAATATGGACCTTCATAAGGGGGTTCCAGTGGCTTTCGTACTCTATCAATGCGAAGGAAAACGTGAGAAGTAGATTCTAAATCTTTGTGCACAAATATTTTTGGATGACTTTTTCGTTGAGTTTCTTTTGGTCTCATCAATTCCATAACATTTTGTAAATCATTTATAAATGTTCCTGGTGACATATGCGGTATATTTGCATCAAAGAATTCTCCAGGAAGTTTGATATTCTCTCCATACACCATTTCTGCTATTGTATAATTAGTATCGTCGTGGATCGCCGTTCGTAAACCCAAAAGTACTGTTGGTAACGTTTCACTCCAAGATACATTATTGTGGGCTTTTAAAGCAGCCTTTATCGATCTGTGTAGTCTTTCTACCTTTCCGTTACACTGCGGGTGATAGGCTGTAGTATGTGAAAGCTTAATGCCGCAGATTCTTGACAGATTTTGAAATATCTCGGATGAAAATTGGGTTCCACGATCAGTAATAAGCTTCCAAGGTACTCCAAATCTTGCTATCCAGTTGTTATAAAAAGCTTTTGATATTGTTTCTGCAGAGATGTTTTCCAGCGGAATAGCTTCCATCCAATTCGTGTATCTATCTATACATGTTAGACAGTAGGTGTTGCCATTTGAAGGTGGTAGAGGACCTACAATATCGATATGTATTTCTCGAAATCTTCCTGATGGTTTTTGAAATTCACCCAATTCTGATTTTGTATGGCGGGTTATTTTAGACTTTTGGCATGGAATACACGACTTCGCCCACTGCTGGACATCTTTCTTAATATTTGGCCATATAAATTTTGAAGAAATTAATTTTACTGTTGATTTAATTCCCGGATGGGACAATCCGTGAAATTGATGAAATATTTTCATGCGAAAATGTTTAGGTATATAAGGTCTAATATGCTGTGTTGAAGTGTCGCACCATAAATATTTTCCAGATGGAAGCAGATATTTTTTAAATGACAAACTTGTAGATTTTTGACAGGTTCGAAATTCATCATCTTGTTCTTGTTCTTTGGCAATTAGTTCATAATCTATTAAGGCAATTTCCTCAATTCTTGATAACGTATCCGCCACCACGTTGCTTTCTCCTGTAATGTATTTAATTTCTGTTGTGAATTCTGAAATATATTGAAGTTGTCTAATTTGGCGTGGTGATGCTTTATCGGATTTTTGCAAAAACGCGTAAATTAATGGCTTGTGGTCAGTATACACTGTGAATTTTCTTCCTTCTAGAATATGTTTGAAATATTTAATGGATAAATAAATTCCGAGAAGTTCCCGATCGTATGCACTGTAATTTTGTTGTGCGTGGTTAAGCTTCTTGGAAAAAAATCCAATTGGTTTCCATCTACCATTTTCAAGTTGTTGTAGGACTGCACCCACTGCTGTGTTTGAAGCATCTGTGCACAATGAAAGAGGTAATTCTGGATTTGGATGAGATAGCACAGCAACATTTGCCAAATCTTTTTTACATTTTTCAAACTGCTCCATGGCTTCCTTGTTCCAAGTTATTTTCCGATTATCTTTTTTCTTTGCTCCTTTTAAGTATTCGTGTAAAATGGCTTGAGTACTAGCGGCGTTCTTCAAAAAACGACGGTAGAAATTAACCATTCCAAGGAAAGTTCGTAGTTGATGAACAGTTTCAGGCAGTTTAATATTGAGAATTGCTTTAACTTTTTCAGGAAGAGGTTTTGATCCTTCACTTGTAATTAAAAAACCTAAAAATTCCAGTTCCTTAACTCCAAAAATAGATTTAGAAATATTAAGTCTCAATCCATATTTTTGCAATCTGTCAAAAACTAATTTTAAGTGTTTTACGTGTTCTTCTTCTGTAGTTGATGCAATTAAAACATCATCCAAATATGGGAACACAAAATTTAGTCCTCTAAATACCTCATTGATAAATCTTTGAAAGGTGGAAGGAGCGTTACGCAAGCCAAAACTCATTACATTAAATTCATACAAGCCGAAGGGTGTTATTATAGCAGTTTTTTTCTTATCAGCTTCATTAATAGGAATTTGGAAATATGCTTTATGCAAATCAATTTTAGAAAATAATCGAGTATTATTTAAAATATGGTTGAAATCTTCTAATCGTGGTATAGGATAACGATCTGGTATGGTTTGAGCGTTCAAACGTCGGTAATCTCCACATGGTCGGAAGGAACCATCTTTCTTAGGCACCATGTGAAGAGGGCTGGACCATTGCGATTTAGATGGTCGAATAATATCATTTTCTAACATGTATTGAAATTCCTGTTTTGCTATATGTAATCGCTTGGAATCCAGTTGTCTAGCTTTGGAATAAGTAGGCTGTCCTTTTGTTGTGATAAAATGCTCAACATCATGTTCAAATTTAGATACTGTTAAATTAGGTTTAGTTAAATTTGGGTATTGTTGTAACAAATTAGCATATTTAGAAGTTTTATCCAAAGTACTAATAACATCATCAACAGATACTATTGTTACGTGGTGTCGAACGGACAGATTAGTTATTCCATCAATAAGTTGTTTGTTATGAATATCTATTAAAAGCTTAAATTTATTCAAAAAGTCAGCTCCTATTATTGCTTTATCAACTTTAGCTAATATAAAAGGAAATTTAAATTCTCTTCTAAGTCCTAAATTTAAGTTCAAAATTTTAATTCCATAAGTAGGAATTTCTGTTCCATTCGCTGCATATAATTTAAAATCATCTATTGTTTTATTTCGTTGAGTTGCAGGAATAAGACTTACATCAGCTCCTGAATCCACTAAGAACCGCAGTCCTGTGTTTTTGTCCTTTAGAAATAAACGAAACTTGCGGCTTTCATTAATATCAGCAACAGCGGTAGCCGCTAATCCTGTTGCATCCTGGAGTTTCCCGCCTTTTCGCTCCAAGCACATGGCGAGTAACATTTATCAGGTCGGCAACGATCACCAAATTTAAAATGATAAAAACAATATTTACCTTTCTGGTTAAATCGCTTAGTTGAACGACTGCGACTTCGAGATATATTCCGGTGATGATTTATAAATTTGGATCTAGAACGGTCATTTATTTGCATCGAATCAATTTTTTGTTCTAAAGCAGCTATTCTTGCAAATAAAGCATCAGTATAGTTAACATTTGGCGAAACAGCACAAACTTCTTTTTCCGATTTCATCTCATGAATTTTATCAGCCATCGTAGCCAGTTTGTCTAAACTTTCTTCACTTACAAGAAGAATATTTCGAATAAAATCAGGCATTTTTTCCAGCCATAAAGATTTTAACACTTTTTCTGAAAAATCGTCCGCTCCTAAATTTTTCATCTTCTGCAAAAGCTGACTTGGCTTGTTATCGCCAAGGTCTATTCCAGTAACTATGCGTTGAATTCTCTTGTTTTCACTTTCCTTGAACATATTTAAAAGTCTTTCTTTCGCCAGGGCATATTTATTAGGCTTAGTGTCCTTAATAATATCCCATATATGCTCAACATATTTCGGTTCAAGCTGCGAAACCAAATAGTTAAATTTAGTTTCTTCCGTAGAAATTTTATTTATTTCAAACTGAGCTTCAACTTGATAAAACCAAATGTCTGGTTTTTCGCGCCAAAATGGTGGAATTTTTATGCTTACTTTATTCGCTTCGGCATCCATAACAGTAGTTGCTTCAATCGTAGAATGTCCGCTATCCGTTATCATCGTAAAACCAGGGTCACCAATTGTTGTGTTCGTGCGTCAACAAAAATAAAATGCAGACAAACTTACTATAAAATTAAATCTTATTCCATTATAGATAATATTATCAAATTTACATCAACTTATTTTCATTCAAAATTCTAGTATCGTTTTTAAGCAACAACATAACAGTTCCCAAAAGTATCACTGTTGCCAATCTGAATTTCACAACTATTGACAAAATAAAATTTATAATTATTTAAATAATCGTTTGCTACTTTTAAATAAAATATTTACTATTTATGTGGCAACAATGATATGTGAGCTTTTTGATTTAGAGCTTTCTTAATCTATTTACTTGGCTACCGTGCTACTTTACTTAGAAGAATTTCTTGCACTGTACTCGTCCGATTAAACAGCTGCAATATGACATCATTTTAAATTCCATGTTAACATATTTTGTTTCTTCTTTTCTTCATATATAAACAATGTAGGGATGGAAACTTGGCTACATAATTAAAATAATAAGCGCAGCTAATGGAGTTATGGATGCTAAATTGAGTAGTTTACAGATTTCAGCAGAAAGTGAAACCTACTTAAGGATTCTAAATCGTTGAAAACCTCAGTAATAAAGGAAGTGTAACAATCTCTTTATAAAACATCTAAGGTTTCAAATCATTATGAAAAAAATATTCGGAATTATAAAAGTAGGAGTATGAAATGTAAACTTGTCAAAATATCAAAACAAAATTAACTCATATTTTAAAATAGATCAGTGAATGTTTGAAAATTTGGTACTTTTCTGTTAGCAGGGCGCAATGTCGCTAAATAATCAAAACTTGCGCCAACGTGCATACGAAAAATTAACGTTACAACTTTTTTTTGGTGAAGTTTTTTTTTGGGGGGGGGGCGAAGTGTAAATTATTTGGCGACTTCTCACTTGCGCCCAGCTAATCGAAAATTTTACTTATCAAAATATACCGGAAATATATTATTATGATATTTGATTGGTTGATCTGTTTTGAAATGCATATTTAAAACAGTCGTTTCATTTCGAATCATTTAAGCCACTATTTGTTTACGTATATAAGTGAATAAGAATAAAAATAATTTCCCTGTAAGTTGTTAAAAGTATTTAATTTTTACTGCCATTAAGTTATATAAACAGTGAAAAGTTTTTGCTTTCTCTGTGCAGGTTAAAAGAACTATGTTTGTTCAATTTTGATATGTAAATATGTATCTTTGTTTATCATACTTTTATCTGATGTTTATAAAACAGTGGAGCTTAAACATATTTAATTTGGTCTCGATTAATATTGGTTTAAATATTTGTTTATAAAAGAAATAAAAGCTCGTCCATAGCACAAAAAAATTAATTTTTATATTTTACATGTTTTAAATAATTTGTTGGAACATGAGTTTCAAAACTGTAAACTGATTCAAATTGTAAATAAACAAACAAGCAGAATCTGAATATGGCAATATGATGCTATTTCCTATAATGGAAAGTTGTTTTTTTTCCCTTCTTTTTCTTTGATTCCGGATAGCGGCTTTTTTTTAAAAAAAATCTTAATCTTTCCAAAAATCTTTGCTGTATTCACTTCAGCCATCGATAATTTTATTTGACGGTAAATATTTCTTTATTGTTTATTGACTCTTCTAAAAATATATTAATAATATTTACTATTACATTAAAATATATTAATATTATTAATTTATCAAAAAAATGTAAAGAAATTTAGCCATATACTTTTATACACGGTTTCAGTAACTAAACCGATTAGAATTCCTTCCAATGACTTTTGAAAAAATGAAAATATTAATGGAAAAAGTGTAAAATATTATTTTACATATTGTTGAAAGTTGTTTTTTTTCCCCTCTTTTCACTCAAACATTAGTCTCAACTTAGGAATAGAGTCCAGTTGCAAAAATTATTAATTTTCAAAGTTTTTTTCTGCTAAATGTGGCAAATCCTTACTGTCTTGTTACAATCCAAGTTTGTGGATTTTTGACGGTTGGCACGAGTTTTGAGTGTTTGGCGTGAAATCTGATTATGTTCTTCAATATTTCTTATGAACCTGATTAATTTTATCATTACTTCTAGACAATTGCATGACGAAATATGCTGTTTTTAAGTAAAAGATGTTGTGGCGGAATGGTATGGGCGAGGATAGAACCTGGGACCTTGTGGTTCGCAGTCGAGTAACATGACCACAATACAAAAGCAATTGCTCGTGTAGCGTAGCTGTTAACTGGCTTATAAACTTTCACCACAATGTTATTTTTACAATGTCAAATGCGCAAAAGTTATTTCTGAAATAGTTTGTACTATTGAGGTGATTCTTAAGCAATGGGAGAAGGATATGTATGAGTCTGGAATTGAGTACATGATAAATTCATGTGAACCTTTTCTGTGCATTAACCGCATGACAAATTTCAAGCTTAACCGTATCTCTTTACCAAACATAGTCAAAGTTTAACTATGACTAAAGTTATATATTGGTACCACCGGAGTTTAACCCCTGCTTGGCGCAATTTTCAAAACTCGCCAACAACGGCGGTCTTGCACCGTGTTTTGCGAAATGTTCAAAAGCGAAGGAATAGATGTCCAATCATAGCGCATAATAAAGGCAAAAGATAATAGGTTTGCCAGTCTGGAGGTTGCCAGCTTTGGCGCATTATCACAACTTGGTGAAGAAGAGAGTTAAACTCTAGTTCACCCGATATATTTGGTGATTAATCGCTGTTAGTAATAAGCATGGCATCTTTGAAGATTAATCGCTGTCATGCGATTATTGCACAAGGTTGTATACTTATTAATTAACGATAAAACATTCTAAACTCGCCAAATGTAGCACTAAAATCAAATTGATATTGTTAATAAGGTCAATTCCCCTCACCATTAACTTGTAAGTACAATTACCGGAGAAAGAGCTAAAGCTCTTACTAAAAAAAACTAATAAATATTTTGTTTGGTTAGTTGTTTGTTTTCGCCAATGAATTGCAAATTTTTCACCGTTATTTAATAAGTACCCAAAATTGTTCTTTGTATATTTGCTTACGAAAACAGCATGAACTTGTCATGAAACATTGCGAAAAAGAGATAACTTATAGCTAAACAAAGACATTTCAGAAACATTAACTATGTTATTTTAAATTAAGCTCACAGTTGTTCTTTTTAAACGATGTCGTATGATTTTAATGTGATAATGTTTATAGTCTGACATTCTACATATGAATTTTGACATAATGATGAAAAATTGTCCAAACATTTTACAGGGCAGACGGTTGCATTTAGAAATACTTAGTTTGGCATGTTTGTGGGTAGAAGATGTATACTAGAAATAATTCGAATTCAAAAAATTAAACGAAATGTTAATGTTTTTACACAACAATTTTTGGGCCTGTAATCAGGCTTAAAATATCTTAATGTTTTTTTTTTTATATATATATATTCAAAACAAAAGCTTTTCGGTATATAAATTTTTATTTCTGTACAATTTTTTCTCTTATTTTAATGAATTTTTTAAAAATATTTCAAAGTATATTTTGCAACATTACTTTTCATTACGTTATTTATGTGGTATAGATTAACTTATCTACTTTATCACTATATAAATGAGAAACTTTGAAAATAATAGAAGATACTTATTGGATATTTGCGGTCCTTGGTTTACTTGGTGGTTTTCAGACAATGACAAGATTGTCAATCTCCATTATACATGATGCAACTATCTTGGCGATAAAATCTGGAGGCTGTAAGTATCCATAAGTAAAAACAAAGACACTTGAAATGAGCATAAAGTGTTACCATTTTATGATGTTTAGGATTAGAGATTCAAATCACCTTCAATTTTTGAAATCTTGAAATTGCGAATTTTCTTAAAAGATGATAATATATTATTTTTTAATCTTTTCCTTTTCGTTAATTTTCCTTAATTTCTATTCTCTTATTTTACAATTATTTATATAGTAAAAGAAGATTGTATTTGAAGAAAACTTATGGAGCGGGAGAAATATCTAAATAAAAAATTCAATGACGTTTTACAAGCCCAAAAAAGATTTAACATCTATCAAGAAAATTACAGAAGTCTGAAACTGCACTCAAAAGTCCCTTGCCCAAAATATCGGAACGAAAACGGAACTGAAGCGAAAGGTGAAATTATTCAACTTCAGAATGATTGTGATTCTAAATTGAACGACGTGCCTTCGAAAATACGAAATTCACCGCCGCATTTTGAAAGTCAAAATATCGGAAAAGGAACTATCAGTTCTGGTGAAAGCGATATAAGCATAAGTCGTTCAGTATCAACTGTGACATTTCCGGATACAATAGAAAGAAGATGGTGCAATATTCCAAAAAAGATTGAAAGGGAACCTTATCCAGTTCATGTCGTCAGACCTCGTTTAAGCATTCAGATGAAAGAGAAACCATCCAAAGAGAATTTCAAGGTTGTGCAGAAAGGAAACTTTTTTGAAATAATCTCTTTGACTCCAAAAAATAATAAAGTGTGGAAATAAAATTCACATTTTAAATAGTGGGCACTGTTTGTTTTTGTAAATTCTTTTTAAATTTTATAACTTCTTAATATGTTTTATTACTTTCATTTGTCAAGTAGTTATGGTAGCGGTGGTAAGGTCGTGGCTTCGGAACCAGAGTATTTCAGGTTCGAGACCCGATTCAACCGAAGAACGTCGTGTAAATGGGCCTGGTGACGCTAAATCCATCGGGGCCAAACGCTCTCCCACTGGTATGGTGCGAAATTTTGGTAAGGGGGGGGGGTGCCTCTCATTTGTCTTCTTCGTCACCTGACCGCGATTCGAAATTGCGAAGCCCTTCCCAAAATAGCCCTAGTGTTGCTTTGAACCGGCATATTAATATATTGAACTAAACGAATTGTCAAGTAGTTATCTTTTAACAATATTCAGCAGAATAGATGCATACTTTTAAACGACATTCAGATGAATTGTAATAAATATACATTATGCAACATTAGTAATAACGATAATTTTTGTAACACTAATTTCGTTCAATTTTTCTGATGCAATTTTCCATCTTTAGTTTGTCGTATACAGAGAAAGTAATATATTCATCAAACCAGCTAGAGTAATTTCCCCAAGACTTTCTTCTTGGAAACTGCTGTGAATGCTCAGATTTTTATTTTCAGATTATTAATACCCTGAATGGTATTCGTAGTGTAGGGGTGGGGGTACCGAATATGTACTTTAAACGTTTTTTTTTTTTTTTAATTTTTTTTGATCGATTGAAGCCAAAATTTTACATAGAACTATAAATATAGTTACAAGTTCACATACTAAATTTCATTTACGTAAATCGTCTCGTGGTTGAATTATAACATGCATGCGAATTACATACGGTCTGCAATCTGTTAACTCTAAACCAATCTACTAAAATTTATCTGTCTTGCTCTTTACGTTTTGTAAACGTCGTGTTTAGTTTCATTTATACAATCAGATAAACAGACTTCTTATGAATGGATTTCTTTCAAAATTTGAAAGAAATGTACAAATTCGAGGAAAAGATCATATAGTAAATTTCACCCGTCTAACTCAAGCGTTTTTGGAGATCGTTCTCGCAGGCAGACAGAATGTGTTCCAAAGTTCGAAAAAGGAATTTTTCGCACTCGGAGAGGTTTAAAACATGGAGATTCGTGAAAATATTGAATTCGAATTTTTTGACGATTAAAGTATTTTCTCTTTGTATACAAGAAAATAAAAAGAAACAAGAATTATATTATTTAAAAAAAAAAAGACCGAAAGACATATATGTTTACAGTTTCCCCTGAATTTTTTTTTTCAATTAGTTGTATTATTTTAGAAATGCATTCATATTTTTTGACAAATGAGCATTGCTTACTCATCAAACTTGCATCACTTATTTCGTGTAATTTATAAAGATAACTTTTTTTTCCAATCTTAATAGTCCTGTTCCATTGAAAAAATTTTCAACGCAAATCGATGAATCAT
>JAPMOR010115756.1:1220765-1233450 GCA_026543865.1 Argiope aurantia
CTTATTGTAAGTTATAATGCGAATTTGTTTCTCTCTTTGAGTGTTCTTCTAGGCAAATGATAAACTTAATATGAATATCTCTACTAATAATAAAAGAGAATGTGGATGTGTTAGCTCTCTACAAGGCAAACAGTTTGAGCAGTTACCAAATTTGGTACAAATATACTTTGGTGATAAAAATATGGATTTTGAAACGATTTTTTTAATTAAAAATTTTTTTATTAGAACCAAAACAATATTTTGATGTTTTTCTATGGTACTTTTTGGTGCTTTCATGTAAAAATATTATTGCGCAAAACTTTTTTTTTTATACAGCAAAATATCAAAATTCAGTAAAGTTATTTTTTTAATAATATAAATTTTGGTGTCGAGTAATTATTTTCTGAAAATTTAGATTTTTAAAAAAATATTTTTTGGCATAATTTCCAACAATAGTTTTCATTTTACAATGGATTTAAAATCGTTTTGATTACTTCATAAAGTATTTAAACGCGTGATTTTCTTTGATTGATGAAAACTAAAGACAAAAATTCTACTAATGAGGAATGAGGTTTACATGAGGAATCAGAAGGTGAAATTATATTTCACGAAAGACGGAATGCAAGTTGAAAATAGATTACCGAGTTTATTACAAGTTTATTGCAACAGCAATATAATGAATCTTGTCCTCATTAGGAAAATTCATTTACTCAAAACAATTTAAACGCGTGATTTTCTTTGATTGATAAAAACTTAAGAGAAAAATTCTATTAATTATCTACGTAGTTTACGAGCAATGAGAAATTGAAATTACATTTCCACGAAAGACAAAATACAGTTTGAAAATAGATACTGAGTCTAAAACAATAACGATATAACTAGACTTGTCCTCATTAGGAAAATTCCTTTACTCAAACAAATGGGACTAATATCAGCTTTAATAAAATGGAATACATTGAATATAATTAAATCAATGGAGGATGCCGCTTCAATGTATATCGCAATCTAAAACTTAAAAATTCTTTGTTGAGGGTATAAGAGATTTAATTAAAATTAAACTCAGTCAATATCCTCTGTGAAATAGCTGATCTCCAAAGGCGGATAATTCTTTAAATAAATGAAAGAATGGATGAGAATTTCGAGTTATCAGAGAAATTGAAAGAACCATATCATTATTATTTCGAATATAATTTAAAGTAACCCTATTCCATCTTGAAGCGCGGAAATAAATAGTTGATCCTTAAGCTCCATAATTAATTCACATGTGGCGTCTGCATGTTGCAGCTGAATAAATTAAGAACAAATAATAAAAAAAGAAGATTTTTCTGGAATAAATAACTAGATGGAAACAGCTGCTCTTTTTTGCTTGTACAGTGTTTCCTTGCCTTCCATTAGATATTCATTCTGTATTCAACATTATTTTATTATTTTTTTAATTCTTAGAATTGTTCGAAATTTAAATATTTTTGAAAGTTTTTTATTATTTTGTGATATTTTAACTCTGATAAAATATTCTTGGTTTTTTTTTCCCCACCAGAATAATTGCAGTTTTCCTTCAGTCCTTTTTTTTAGTAAATTTGAAATAAATTCATAGACTTTAATTTTTTAATTTCATTTTATCGATCTCAAAATAACTGAACAAAAAAGATTTAGACGCTTATAGAAAAACCGGTAAGGTTGGAAAAAGTTTTACCCAACGAAGCGTATGAGATTGAAATTGACCAGTTATAGAATGAGAAAAAGATTAATTGTTATAAAATGAGATTAACTTGTTGTGTTCGTGCGTCAACAAAAATAAAATGCAGACAAACTTACTATAAAATTAAATCTTATTAAATTATAGATAATATTATCAAATATACATCAACTTATTTTCATTCAAAACTCTAGCATCGTTTTTAAGCAACAAAATAACAGTTCCAAAAAATATCACTGTTGCCAATCTGAATTTCACAAATATTTACAAAATAAAATTTATAATTATTTAAATAATCGTTTGCTACTTTTAAATAAAATATTTACGATTTATGTCGCAACAAACTAATTAAGTGCATTCGACGTGTGTACCCGACAATTCAAATCTTCATTTTGGTGCCGTCAGTGTGTAATTTTTTTATCTAATAAAAATAAAATCTTATTCTCTTTATTATTTTTTGCAAAATTTACTATGCAACCATTTGTATAGCATTCACTCTTTAAAGTCATCACTTGACTTTAAAAAGGGAGAGTTGATGGAGTTTAAAAAATTAATTATGCATTTAACCAACTAGTTTAAAAAGATTTTGATCTTCAAGTGTAAATAATCGTTGACATTTCAATAACTAAATTTCGACATCACATTTTGGAAAATGATTAATCACAAGAAGTGCTGCAGCCTTAATGAACGAGCTTCTATTGTATATTAGTAAGTGAAACCGTGTTTTAATCTGCAAGCGTGCAAAATCATTTTTATTTTTAATTTTCTCTCTGTAAGTTGATAAAAAATATATTATTTAGCATGATAATAACGCCATGCTACTTTTAAATAGCGTCATGCGACAGGCATGATGAAAATATCATTCAAACAGCACTATTGTGTAGACATTTCAATCTACAGCAGAGACATTTTGGCATTTAGTTACCTGTTGGGTTATAAGTACTCACAAAAAAAGGTTTTCAAAATTTTAATGAGATTTTTAAATAAAAATGGTTCTTTTTAATTAAAAAACGTTCTATTTTGATAACTTCGGAATGTATTATTTCATTAATGCCAATTCTAATTTAGTCACCTTTTCTTAAATTAATCACATTTTCTTAAATTACTTGTTTTTTTTTCCTTCTTTTTCTTAAATTTAGTTTTTTAAATTATTGATTTTAATTTCTTTTAATAATTTTTTTAATTTCACAACAATACCTTTTTTGTCTTTTTTTACTATATTTATATTGGATGTGTATTGCGATTATATTAAATACATTGTGTATGTGTGCCTGCACGTTATCGCTGTTATATTTTAAATATAAATTTTAAAAACAATATAAAGATAGATGAATCCCTTCTAAAGCATTATCAAAGTACGATGTTTCAGATTACAGGCTCAAATCATTTTTTTAGCGGAATATCTCTGATTGGATGCTCGCAATTTATTGCTGAATGTATGCATGTTTATCTTTTTGTTGTATTTCATAATGCTATGTCTGTGTTTATCAGTGTTTATTTAATATTATTAGATATCGTTTCAAATACGAAAAACAATATTTTTTATTTAGAAAAATCTTTTAATTCTACGTTTATGTTTATTTTTTATGCGCATTCACATGAAAAAAAAAAAAACTGTAGATATGCTGCATGCACGCTGAATGCTCTTTTTGTTTTACATTCTTTGTTTCTCATAGAAATGTGTGCATGTGCTGGCGCGTGAGTGTACTTTGTAATAATGGAACAACATGTTCATTTTTTTTCCACAATAAGGTGGTACACACAACACACTTATAACATTATCTTTACCCAGAAGTATAAAGCTTATTCTGTATAGAACATATATAAATATTTTATAAAGAACATCAAAGTCACTTTCACAATGAAGGCCATGTATTTTTAAACTGCTTTCCTGTAATGTTTTGGTAAAAGGATATAGCGTCCTCTACTTTCAAAAGTACTGATATGAAAAGGAAGAAATCAGTTTACTTGATATTATGCATCAAAACAATCTTGATGTTTCAAATATAAACTAGGAAACAGGAATTAAAAATTATATTAGATAAAGGAACGAAATGCATAAAATCTAAACTTTAAAAGTGTTTTGACATTTATTTCATTTTATTAATACATTCTAAAACACCTTATTTCATAATAAAATAATGTACATAAAAACTATCGTAGCTTTTATATTGTAATATTTTGGTTATCATAAATTCGGCAAATTTTTATAAGAGTATTCATTTTTTTTACTAAGCAGAAGCAATAACAAGAAATAAAGATAACTAGAATGAGTTTTTATTCCAATAAATTTCAATATTTAAAATTATCTTTGGCATCTTAGTTAAAGTTAGTCCTAGTAAAGATAATTGCAGTTTGAAATTTAAATTAGTGCCTAAATTTATTCAGGTTATAACTTTTTAAAAACTGATTAGTTTAATGATAGTTTAACGAATTAAACTGAAGAATTTAATTGGTTTTACATGATAGAATGATATAATTTTGTTTTGAGTTTTTTCCTTATATGATGAGAAACTGGATAAAAACATTAAAAAAAATCTCTTACTTAAATTTTCAACCATGAGGAATACTGTACATGAAGTTTTAAATTAATAAAAGATGCAATCCATTTCAGAAGAACTATTATTAAAGACTACTTTTTTTTAGAAAAATTTTTTACTTGATTAATTTATCTACAAGAGTGAAATTACATAATTTATGTTTTATTAAGTGGATTCAAACAAACTAATGAAAGTAAATAGAAGCATTCTGGAATTTCTAAAATTATATATTTTATTTATATGAGCTATTAATCAATACAAAAGAAAGAATTTTCACCGGTCTTTGAATATCAATTACTTTGCTAGGTACTGTTTCAAAACAGAAGAAAAATGTAACTGTGCGAAATATAAATCTTCTTATATACACTCATAGGACAATAACAAATGATATATAATACAGTAAATTTGAATGAAATGCAAATTTAAAAATATTAATAATTTAAACCATTTAAAAGAAATTGTGATGTCTTAAGGAATGAAAATATATCATTTTCTATTTACATACGAATAAAAGTTATATTTGGATTATAACAAAAATTAAGAATTTTGTTTTTGTTGTTGTTAAAGAAAACTAAGTTCATCAGTTCAGTTTTTAAATAGATTACTAAATAATTTTAATTAGTTTTTTTTTCTTTTTAAATAAGCAACTTGGGTCAATACTTATTAAAAAAATTGTATGCTATAAAGAAATTTAAAAAAAAATACTTTGAAGATTATTTTTGAGTTCTGTAGCTGGAAATTGTTGTAGAATCCCACTGCAGAATTTGAAATGCTACCCTGTAATATGGCTATTTAAATGTAGAAATAACTGCATCAATTATCTAAGGCTTGCCAGGTCGCTGCATTTCAGGAATTACGAAAAATACTATAAGGGTGAATAAAATATAAATGAGACCTTTTTAAGCGATCTTTTCTGATATATCATTTACCAAAATGGCAAAAATGTTATTTTCTTATAAATGGTGAAGATAAAGATTTTCTCTAATTATAAAGCATTTTTACTAAAGAATGATTGTAACCATAAAGAGCCATACGTGTTACAGTATTAACGTATTTTTTAATTATTTTTTTTTAATCCGATAGCGAAACTAATTCAGAAATGGTGCTTTTACATTGGATTGTTTTTAAACTGGCGATAAAAAAGGTAAAAGTTCATTGCGTTTTTGGTTCTATGAATAATTCAAACAGGCCGTTAATTTCTATGTCAATAAAGGACAGAGTGTTTGTAACGCCACTTGAAGGTATTAATACATTTCAAGTTAGAAACGCAGATGCGGCAGACTATTATGATAGCCGAAATGTTGGACAATATTTGATGATGATTAGAACACCATCTTGATATTTTTTGAGCTGCCATACTGAAGTTTAGCGACTTTAGTGGTTTTATTAAAAACTTTATAAACGTCTTTGCAATATATCGAAACAACCGTATGCCAAAATATAATAATTTTTATAGGGTATTTTTTTGTTATCAGGATTTGGTCATTACCCATTATTATTATCATTATTAACATCTATATGCTTTTCCAGTCATATTGGGGTTTTTTTTTCATTTTTTGTTATAAAATGAAGTCGGACCTGTACAAAGCTAATTGTACGAAAATTTTACTATTTCTTAATCCGGCGAAAGTCTTTCTCTTTCAGACTCTTCTTTGAGAGATCCTAAAACATGATAGCTTGAATATGCTCATCTGAAACATAAGGAAGATGCTTGAGTATCGCTTACATACTTTAGCAAGCTGGATATACAATCTGGACCAAATTCATAAGGCTTGGCATTTACATTCGTTTAAAATTTAAGGAATATTCGCTGTGCAAGTGAATAGGACACTTTGTGTTCACTCGTCGTGATAGCGCATAATTAAATGAAAATATGAAAAAATAAGTGCTAAATGAAGTCAGACGATTATTTAATCTTTAAAGGATTTGCAATAGCCAATTTAGTAACATGTATTAAAACGGTTTGTTGCTTCTAAAAATGCATTGTTTGTAATTGATTTATCCTAGTGATATACTATGTTTTCAGTGGGGAGACTTGACATACCTAATGAAACGGGGAACAGCTAAGCATATCCAGAAAAACTATTCTTCAGATCCATTACTTAAACCACAATTTCTTTGTCTTCTTGATTATGTAATTGATTGTAGAAGAGATAATAGATTCAACATCTACTCAGCATTTCTTGGCATCATTCTATTCAACATTTTTGTATGATTATTTGCGGTTAGATAACATTGAAGCGATTATTTTCATTTAAGTTAACACGGGTAAAAAATGAACCAAAATGCGGAGCTCTGAGCAAACGTACAAGCAAAAAATACTCTGAAGTTGAGGCTAGTGAAGAGACAGGAGTTGTGTAGAAATTCCTGCTATCCTTTTCCAACAGCTGCTGGAGGTCTCGTATGACAGCTACCATCGAAGAAAGTAACATCGTCCAGAGCGAATCCACCGTCGGATGATTCCCCCTCAAAATGCAATAGGTAGTCTCCTTTGGCTTCTACACTTACTTGAGCATAACTCCAATCTGTTCTGCTTGAATTGGCGAAATTCCTGGCTTCTAATCGCCAGATAACTGTCCTCTTTATGCTTTCTGGATCCGACATGTCTAACAAAACAACCTGCGAAATACATTTTGAGATATTATTTCTTGCGAAAAATAGTTCTAAAAATTTATTGTTTTATGACTTTGCGTTCTGTAGACAGGAAAGGCAAAATAAAATGGAAATATTCAGTAAAACAAACAATCAACCATTAAAGTACCAAATAAAGCATTTTTTAAAAAATCTATGCATATCGAATTGTCTTTTTGTATTAAAATGGAAATGTCACATTGTCGAACGTAAAACGAGTATTTCGGAAAGAGGCAGTCTAAAAGGTATAGCATAAGTTTTTATAACAGACGTAATTATTTTATGTTTCAAATGAAGGCTTATTAATGCAGTTAAATGCCTTTTCCCTTTTCATCTTATGGATGAATTTTTTTTTTCATTTTAAAATTTCTAACATATTTAATTTTGAGATATATCAGTTAAAGATAATAAATCATTATCACAAAGCTTTCTGCTATGGAATAGTTTAGATATCATTGAAAGAAATTATGCTGCATTACTGAAAGTAATGCGACTAAAATTGGTATTACTAACTTCACTATTTTTACTGAATTTATTCCCAGGAAAAATAAAAATTTATTTATATTTTTATGAAATATTTATTTTTGGCACTGCAATTATTTTTCAGGTTTCAAGTACTTTACCATGCTGCTAACATTTAAAGTAATTACATAACTGAAGTGCTGAAGATTATATTCATAAATAGTGGTTTTTATCCTAATTAAACTTAATTTAAAAGACTTAGTGTCTTTCAAAAAATCAGAAAATAAATCTAACTTTTGAAACTCAATACTTACCTCTAAAGCTGTGGCATCACTTCTTCCAAATGCTACAAACCAAAATCCCAGGCAACGAACTCCGCTGAAGCTGATTTCTAGGAGAGGGCTTCTTAACTTTGGACGCTGCATTGCCGTCTTGTGAAATACATCGAAGAAAATATATCCTACTGGGGAACGGAATGTATGATCCAACAACCCGGCAGGTTTATAATCTGCGCGGGCCATCTTCCATAAACTTTCTTCCACTGTGTTTGTCGTTTTAGGTTCTGTGGTAGGTGCAACTGTCGATGCGTCATCATCAAACTCCGACAGAGACTTCCAACCGCACATATCCCTTTCGAAAAAGCATTCGCCAAGGACAGCTGCTGCACCCAAAGGTTCAGTCGTACAGTCCCCATCGAAGAATGTGATGTCATCAATGGCTATGTTCCCAACACGCCCTTCCCCCCATACGCCTTCAAAAATGATTTCATAAGATGTCTGTGGAGGTGCTCTTTCGGGGGTTGTAACAATCGGTGCTCTTGCAGGAAACCATCTTTGTCCCTGGTGGTTGTACAGTCGCCACAGAGGTGACAAAGGTTTTCCTGGTTTTATGAGACGAACGAAAACTCTGAGACTGCCCAAGCTGAGCCCTGCAGGATCGATGAGCCTCTCATACATCCAGTAATGGAATGAAACACATTTTGGATTAGCTGTGGGTTGGAAACGGGAACTGACTAACCATCCTCTAGTCCCTCCTTTCAAAAGCAGGGGCGTGTTGGTAAGCAAGTTCATGTAGTAACCTTTTGCGTCTGCTCTAGTGTGGTCATTTGGGGGTCCACTCTGATCATAATAATACTGTCGAGCCCAATCAACATCGTCAAGTTCATCCTTAGTAGAGATATTTAAAAAAAAATGAATATCAAAATTTAAATAAAATGTTTTTAAAATTTTTAATTTTTACATTTCATTGTTGCTTTTACTGTTCACTAATGTTGTTCATCGAAATTGTATTGTAAAGAAACAAGCATACTTAAAGAAATAAAATTAACCGAGTGAATACTTATGCATAATTCAAGATATTAATTGAAATTATAAAACTAAGAAAATATTTAATATGCGAAAACCTAAGCCCGCGTAAAATGCAATTTTTGTTGACTTTATCATGAAAAGCAAATTGATTTTAAATGCTTTGATCTCTGTCTAGTATGCGATTCAAAACAAATTCAACAAGTATAATAATTGGACTTTCAAGCAGTAATAATTCACCCATTTTTTGCAAAGAATAAAATGGACCATGCTGTCCAAAACACATGCAGTATGGGTCAACGCATGAACATAGAAAAAAGCAATTATTTCGAAGATAACTTCAGAAAAATTCGTCAGAAATCGTAAGTCACGACTCACTAATATATTTCCGACTGTTCTTCACAGATATTCTCAGAATATAATAACATGAATAAAATGTGAGAATAAAAATAGGAAAGGGTATATTTAATTACAATGACAGAGAAGTAATTTTAACAAAATGAAATGATATTTTTTTCTAATTTATTTGTCTTCGAACAAATGTAAGTAATCTTATAAATAAACATTCTTTAAAAATATAAAAAAATCGCATATTAAAATTGTTTTATCGACACAATAAAAAAAATTGATTTCTTCAAACTTTTTTTTTTCAAAACCACGCATTTTTAGTTGTTTTTATTTTGATAGGTATTTGAACGTTACAATAATTTACATTTAACTCTTTATTTGGTTTGTTCTAATTGAAATTTATGAGGATTGCTCGTTGTTATAAAACTTTCTGGTCTGTTCCAATTCAGAAAGATGTTTGTGATCTAATCTGAGTAGAATTTATAATAATGAAATAAAAATCCACCGAAAAACTGCTTTGAGTATGCCATAATATATTTTATATTTTACTTTAAAACAGCTTAAACACTATTAATCTTCTGTTAATATGTTTAAGTGATGATATCTGAACGTAAACATCAACAAACATGGAGCTTATTCTCATACAAACGATTCCACAAATTACATTTACATCATTACAATTTAATCTGCTCACTTTATAGCTCAAATATTTTATAAAATAGATTTTGATGTCCAGTTTAGAGTTCATATCAATATTGATTTTTGTTCTATTTATTGTATAATATCGTTTCATTTTAAAAAACCTGCATATTATCGTTTGTGACTTTAGTTGATGCATTATTCTTTTCTGCTCTCTGTAATTTAATATCATATGTAAAGTCTGTTAGTTCCAATAAATAAACTGATTTATCTTAAACATAATTATTCTAGTTTCAAAACATATGAGATTTGTAGATTTAAGACTAAAATAATTATGTTAGTTCGGTTCCGCTAATTTTTCAGTACAAATTTTGTTTTATAAGCCATAGAAATATTTTATTATTTATATTGAAGATATTATAAAAGAAATAACCTCTTCCTCCTAATGTTTTCATAAATTTATATTGTTCAAATCGGGATTTTCGCGACACAATTTTATCTGTCGAATGGTTTGAATTGGTGGGCGCAAAATCGCAAAATATACTGAGTTTGTAAGCACAAAATAAGCGCTTACTTGCGGTGCCGGATTGCTCCAATTGCACATATTCTCTTCGAAACTGCAATCCCCATTATCTTTGGCCGCCGTTTGAGGAACAACAGGACATGGACCCGGTTTGAAAGAAATGTCGTCCACTGCAATATTTCCGAATTGATTGCCTGAAAAGTAAACGAAATCAACATTTACATAAGAATAAATACATTTAATAATTAAGAAGTTTTGAGAATGCACTTAAAGTTCTTGCATTTAGATATAAGCATTAAACTCGTTTTGAATTTTTTTTTCTTGTTATTTCACTATTTTCATGCTATTTTATAACATGCTGCAAGTCTAGCACATATTGTAATATTTCCACTGAAATATGAAAGACAATTTCGATTGAACATATTATCAGCCTAAGTTAAAAGGCCTACTTATGATTGGTTTAAACTAAAAAGAAAATGGAAACTTTAAGTGAAGTCTGGATAGTCAAACGATTATCAAACTGCAGGTCATTTTTCTAAAACAATATGATCAAAACTTGGATTTCTG
Organism: Argiope aurantia; assembly: GCA_026543865.1. NCBI lineage: Eukaryota > Metazoa > Arthropoda > Arachnida > Araneae > Araneidae > Argiope > Argiope aurantia. Next base: position 1,231,455 of record JAPMOR010115756.1, read on the forward strand.
ATTCAGCGTTTATAATATATTTAGCTAACAATTATGGCTAATAATGAGTTGAGAGATATTAGTGCTGAGAATTACTGAGATTTACTTTTGATTAGCGACATATGGCAACCAGCTAGTTTGCCTAGCATATTGCTTATATTTAATTTAGATTAAATTTCTTATGCGTAATTAATGTTCAAGATGTTCTAACAAAGTATTTTAATCATAAAATTGCAATAAACATTAAAATCTTATTATATTAACTGCTTATTATGTTCATTGAGTAAGCCTTTCTAATTAGTCAAGTCTCTTTCAATTTGTAACTGCTCAGCTAATCTGTCTTTTAACTGCATGCTGTCTCTCATTGTGCTGAAACTTCAATTTCTAATTTCACATGACAATTGCGAAGATAATAAGCATTATCTTCTTATCTTCTTCCATAGCTTTCAACAATGGAAGAAAATCCTGTGAACGTCTAATATTATTTTAATAGCTTATTTAATATTATTTTATAGTAACCTTTATTCACGCAATAATGAAAGCAATTTGAATGATAATAATGTTTAATAATGAAGAATATTTTGAAAATGATGCAAAAATATTTAAAAAGAATATTAAGAAAAATATTGCATAAATAAGTAAATTAGTATCATTTATTTTTAATTTTATAAAATGGTGCAAAAAGTTATAGCTGGGCAATGCTGTTTTACCGAAAAATTTGACTAACATTTAAATAATTAAAATTTAAAAGAAATTGCTCAGAATTACACATTTTTGTTTTTGAACTTTATTTTTTCCAAATTTAGTAACAGTAGATGGTTTTACCAACTGAGCGCCAATAGACAGGCATACAAATATTCACTCAAGCACGTACTCATATTTTCTTTTATTAATTGTGGAAATGAAAACTTTTGTATTGTAGAGATAACATAATTTTGTTTCTTCCATTGTGATTACATTTTCCTGTATTGCATTGATATTTTTTGAAATTCTATATCGTTTGTTTTGCATTTTTTCGTAATTGAAATATATGCATTAATCATACTAATTAGCGTCCTGGTGTTAATCTCATCCGGCATCTTCCTCCACAGAAAACTAGTAGACAATTATCAACCAATATATATATATATATATATATATATATATATACGCTGGTGTGCAAAACTTAAGCAACAGGTATGTTGTTTTTTGCCATAACTTCACGAGAAATCATCTGAGAAATCATCATGAAATTCAGAAATGAGATACAGCATTTTGTTCTGAAAGAATGACGAAAGCATAATTGCGCAGAAATGAATACAATGCATACAGTATGGAATCAAACAAAAAATGGCTTTATTGAACTCAGTATCGTTACACATGATTGTCTGTCCAAAAGGAAGAACAGCAAGCAGATGTTCCTTGGTATGGGATATGCCCTCCCCTTACTGCAATGGTTGCTTCGCACCGTCTCCCCATACTCAGCACCAGATTGTCCAACAGTACTTGAGGTAAGAGTGCCCATTCCTCAATCAGCATCTGTTTAAGTTGTCGGGTGTTCCCAGGAGGATGTAATCGTGCCGCAAGGCGTCTCCCCAAAGCATCCCACACATGTTCTATCGGATTTAAATCAGGGGAGCCCGCCGGCCAATCCATTCGAGTGATATCTTCACTTTCCAGGAGCTCCTCAACAGCATGAGTCCTGTGTGGCCGTGCATTGTCATCCATAAAAACGAAGTCCGATCCAATGGCACCTCGGAACAGACGCACATGGGGAAGGATCACCTCCTGACAATAGCGATCTCCAGTTACAGAACCTCTGTCGAAAACGTGGAGCTCAGTCCGCCCGTTCATCATAATGCCTCCCCAGACGACAACTCCAGGACCACCGAAACAGTCTCTTTCCGTGATGTTGCAAGCGATTCCCAACGCCACTTGATTTGGAGAGAGGTCGGGACACGATTTCATCCCAGTAACATATATTTCATCCCAGTATATATATATATATATATATATACAAAAGTATAAAAATCAAGTT
>JAPMOR010115756.1:1233550-1248252 GCA_026543865.1 Argiope aurantia
TAAAAATCAAGTTAAATGGAAAAACAAATAAATCAAATAAAAAATATAAAAAAAAGTATAAAAAAAGAAGAATCCGAATTTAAATGAAGATATCATTCCTAAAAATAACTGGCTTGAGTTATGTAATTTTAATATTACTGAAAATTACGTTTTTAATGGTATTAACTTTTATAAACAAGTTAAGGGCATTCCAATGGGAACGGCTTTCTCAAGTGCTTTGGCTAATATTTTTCTACATTACTATGAGAAAAAAATAATTAAATATAATTTGATAAACGGGTGGAGATATATTGATGACCTACTTCTGATTAACTTCGACAATACCTAATATTGTAACTAATTGCTATCCAAAAGATTTAATTCTAACAGAAACGAATAAAAATCAACTTGAGGCTACCTTTCTGGATTTAAAAATCGAAATTGATAATGATAAAACAATAGTTGGTATATACGATAAAAGGGACGAATTTAACTTCAAAATAACAAAACTATGTAACTACCATTCCAATCTAAACTCTAAAATTTTCAAAAATCTAATTTTCTCACAAGTTAACAGGATCAAAAAGGTTTGCAATAATAAAAATTCCTATATTGAAGCATCAAACAACCTCATTAATAATTTAATTAAAAATGAATTTCCTAAAAATTACTGTAATGTCAATTTTTTAATTAAACAAGGTATGGTTTGGGATTAATCCTTTGGCTTAAATAAAAAATAGAACTTTCCTTGCATATTATATCACTCAATAGGTGGCGCTGCGAACTTACAATTTTTACCTAAATTACCGTTAGCTCTGTGTTTTTAATAAGCGGGAATCACAATCGATAGCTTAAAATTTCCTTGACTGTTGAAGGTATGTTTTTGCCTTTTCGTTATTTCTTTAGTGTCTTTTTATGGTATTTTGGTGTTTATTGTTTTTTTGTTATTGTTTTTTTACTTATTAGTGGTTTTTCTTCTAATTTGTTGTTTTGTATTTTCCTTTCTGTTAAAATGGTATATCTCTTGGGCCTAATTTCAGGGGATTTTCGGGTCACGAAGGAATCATTATTAGACGTAATGTCTGAATTTCCTTAACAGAAAAAATCCCTTTTTTGAATCCCTGCCTGAGGGTGACCCTTGAAAAAGTCTTCAGGCCGAATTCTTCTTTTTATATATATTTTTTTTATATTTTTTTATTTGGTTTATTTTTTTTTTTCCATTTAACTTGATTTTTATACTTTTGTATCAGTTCATCTGTGTTTTAGAAGTAACTGCATTTGCGCTCTCTAAATACTATGAAGTTTTTACCTGTTCCATTTTTGGTTTTTGTTTGAATAGATAATAATTTTTGTTGCGATTTTGAAACTGTTTCGCTTTCGTTTTCATTTTAGTTTCGTTTTCAAACTATTTCGACAAATTTTCTGAAGATTATAAGATGGAGATATTTCCTTCGAATTTAAATAGTTTTAAAATTTAATATTGTTTCGGAAAACAAAAATGTCATTTATTTTTCTTTTTAAAGAATTTGAATCCAGTCTATTCAAAGTAAACATGGCAGCTGACATTTAATAGAATTTGAAAGGGATTCTTCTTCTTGAAACTAATTTTATGATTATAATGGAGTATTCTATACTTTTCAATAATAATGATGATTGTATGAAACAAATGGCATTAATTAAGAAACGCTATTTATTCTCTTCCCATATGGGAAGATTTAAATTCAGATACAGATCCATAAGCCGGATTTCCGCAATCTCTTCAGCAAATTTCAAAATCTTTATCTTTTAAGGTATATATATCAATTGCTAAAATCCTCACAATGCAGGTATATATCCACTCATGATCATTCCACACAATGTCAAGGCATGCATCCAAGCCTTTCTCTTCCCAGTATCATTTTTAAATCGCCTTCCAACTGCCTGGACGAAAATGGATTAGGAGGAAATTAATATAAGTGGCTATCCCATTAGCTATTCCAATTCTTACTAATTTTCTATATCGATGATAGACATTTTTGGGTATATTTAATCTATTGAAGTTGTCATGGATATCCAACTTAATTCTCCAAGGAAGCAGAAATCCTATTTGTAAATTTTCCAGAATCATTCATGAGTGAAATTCTTCTGGAACAGTGAAAGTGTCTACACATTTAAGGGGTGGAAAAAAACTTTCGGAAAGATAGAAATATGCCAACTAAGGCAGGAGATGTTTTGTCATTAACTCAATTTAAAATGTTGAAGGAGATTGCAAATATTCTCACAAATAAATAAGGGAAGTTTAAAAAATTATGATAGTAATAATAAGATGGATGATGATCGAGGCGACAACATCCCACCTGGGGGCCACCTCAAAAATGAGGAAAAAAAGATTCCGGTATGATGTTTGGTTTCTGCCAACCTGGTGAGTGCAAAAATGATGGGGATCAGCTATCCCTATCGATAATGAGGCGTACTTCCTACGGGAAGGGTTCTATCGTGGCCGGTGATAGCCATTAGGATTCAACCATAGTTTCCGCCAACGTTGCTGTCACAGCGGTCTCTCATTTAGAACTTTCCGTGTGCCTTCTGGTGGGTTGGAGTAACCAGCTAAGGTTACTTTGAACAACGGGCTAGCGTACCTTCAGGATCAATGCATTGTTCAAAATGTACTAAAACGGATATATTTTACTACCATGTATTTAAAATTATAAATACTTTAACCAGAATGATGATTACAGCCAAGATTTTATGTTCAAAAATCAAGACTAAAATTGATGTTAGCACTAATCTTCGATCTTCCTGTGTAGAATGAATCAAAAGAAATCTCGCCATAGCATTCAATGGATTTAAATTTTTTATAAACAAACCCGCTTTATAACAAATAATTTTTAACAAACCCGCTTACCTACGATAGCAATCAGTAACAGCTGGAAAGGGCTGAGCGAGGACAGCGTCACTTGTGCCTTGTGCCAGCTGTTACCAGCGGGTCCAGACATCTCCCACACTGTTTTGTCACTCTCGTCTTCGTTCTTCAGCACCAACCTGAGGATTCCCACTCCATTCCCGAACATGTATGTGGCGAATCTCATGCACACCGGACTGTTGTCACCCGTTGTCGGAAAACTGGGACTGCGCAACATTGCTGTATCACCCGGACGTCGAGGATAAGCCGTATTAATGTAGGCAAAACCTGTAAAAAAAATTTGTGAATATCAGGGTTAAAATAATTTGCGCATTTGTAACAAACACACAAAGGGTGTTTCACTAGGAAAAATTTAAAAATTGCCAAAAAATAAATAAATATCAATATTAATAAATATTCTATATACATAAATCAGAAATACCTTTTATTGTTCGCTATAGAAATCCGAACTATTTAATAGACATTCTTTAATTTTTTTCTTATAAATATCATGAAGAATAAGGAAGATTTTAATGAAGTCTTCTTGACAATTATTTAAATAATTAACTTTTTATTAATTGAAAATTTGTTTCTTTTGTAGATGCACAATATTGTGCCAGCAAACAACACGGTTGTGGCCAATATTTATTTAATAAATTAGATTTAAAACAATGAAAACATGAGAAAAAGGTAGTTAATAAAATTTATTTTGATTTTTTTATATTCAGGAAGGTTTCTTAAAAATTGTTTTGATATAACCTATTGTTCAGAGATTGGTTCAAAATTTGTAAATTCGCCGTTGAAAATTGCTGCCTTTATGTTTCATGTTGCAAACATATATTTAAATCGCAAATCATATTGTCATTGAAACCGCGTGGTCTTTGAAAAAATATTGACAACACATTGGGAAAAATAGTTCTCTGAGATTTTTTGAAAATCGTTTAGGACATTATGTAATTTTTTAATATATCGGAATTTTAAAATTACTTTGGTGTAATATGTTGTCTTGTTCTAATTGAAATTAAATTATAGATAAAGTTGTGCAAGGATATTGGCTTGTATGTTATATTAAATATGTTTTTATTTTTCCGTACAAGATGTTTACAATAACGAAGTGTTTAATAATTGAATTGATAGATCATAATTTAAATTTTTAACTATTTGTTTTGCTCAAAGTTATTAAGGTTTTTCTTATGTATTTTAAAACATAAGAAAGATTTCAATAAATGTTTTATGGCATTTATTTAAATAGTTATTTTATCACTATTTTATAAGAATCATGAAACTAATTTTATCCCGAACAGGGCTGAGATATGGGCTAATATGAAATAAAACTGCATTGAAAAGTTAAAATTGTTTTTAGCATACTATATCGGCAAAATTAGTCAATAATATCAATATAAGAATCAAAGATATACACTAATTTCTTTTAAAGGCAATTAGATTATATTCATTGCTCTTTAATTAAAAATAATGGTACATGCCATTTAATTATATTCAGGTAAATGGAACTGTGTATTTAAAATGAAAGTTTTTTTATTTTATGTGACTCTTTCTAATGCCACGAGACATATAGAGGCAAATATTACGCCAATCAACTGTCAATAAATCATTGTAACTTTCTATGATCAATCACATAGAAAGAACTTACTCAACATATATTGCATTATTTATTATTGAGAAATGCTCTGAATAAAATTTTCTACTATACAAACGTCTGCTTAAAATTGAAAAATCGTTTTCAGCCTTATTTTTTCCAAACTTTCCTATTCATAATCTTCCCGCCTTTCGTGATTATTTGGATCACCAGGAATACTGGTTGTGCTTAATTTTTATTATAATCATGCCTTGATGTTTATGTTTCCATTATACGAATGTTTTGATGTTTAGGATTCCCACACACAAAAAAAGTTTTTACATCAAATTGTGACAAATATTAAAACTATTTTATTCTAAAAGTTTTGCTTCTATTCTGCTATATTGTGCATATGAACCTTCCTAATGGAATTGAGTTTCACTAATCATAGTGCCATTAAAAAGTTAAGTATCTGCTTAATCTATTTCAAATTGAACGTTGTTTTTTGAGATAATGTAATTTCACAATCTAATTCCTCATAAAATTATGAAATTTTTTTTTATAAACTATCAAAATTCAGAAACCTTTTTTCAGTCTTTTAAAGTATTATCATTAAGAAGATAGCTTTTAAATTTTAAAATTATATAAAATTTCGTTTTATGCAATAAAATTTTTGGAATTGCCAGAATATCGCTACATATTTTTGAGGATCTGTTTCGTAGAGCGCCTGTACACACACACACGTCATACACATTCTTTTATATTATTAGTGATTTTCACAAGAGTGAAACATAATGATAAGCAAAACATTTTGTTGATCATTGTTTACTTACCACCAGTTTGCTCATTTTTTCCGTAGCTGGCATAGTCCCTCGGTGGGCCAGTGAGAAAACTACTACTTCCTCTTCCAAGTTCCCAATCGAAATCGTCCTCATCCATGTTTTTCCAATCACAGAAACCACCTTCAAATGTGCAGTGGCCTATGCACACCTCGCTGTTCGGAATACGATCGAATTTCACGTCGTCTAAAGCAACATAGCCTCTGAAAATGAAATAGTGTGAATGAATGAAGAAAATACAATCAAATACCGTGAATAAACTATCCCTACATTTGAAAGATAAGTTATAAAACTTCGCAATCTCCGAATTAAAAGTTATGACCTTTTCGTAAATGCTTACATCTTAAAAAAAAGTAATATCAAAAATTTAATTTTATGCAAAAATCTTTTCTGTGTATAACATGAAATTCTTAAATTTCTCAGATTTTGGCAAACAGTAGCATAAATAAATAAAATTCCGGTCGACAAACTAAAAGTAGTTTCCGTACGGCTCTAAATAAAAGAAAAAGAAAACTTTCATCCGCTTCGGCCATTTATCTCTTTTTAAGTTTGAAAAATGTAGTTAGAAGGGCCCATGATCAGAGAAAATACACAGCATTCTTTTCAAAGTCATAAAAATTTAGTTAAATTAAAAAAAAAAAACATTCGTAAAAAACGGGCATGCATCTTCTGAACATTTATTATTGTGCCATATTTTTCGAAACATGTTTTTTTTTTCTACACAGAAACAGTTCATATTTAGGGGGAAAAAAATGGACATAGGTATGTAATAAAGAAATAACCAACTACATTTTGATATATAATTGCATTCGCAATTAGTGTAGAAAATAATTCAATATGGAATATTATTCAAATGCTATGTTTTACTAAAATTAAATACTGCATAATAAATAGTTTGTTGTGTGACAGATTACAGTTAATACAATTTTTAACTGCAAGTAACATTTACTTATGTTTAGTTATAAGTAGTGAATCATAGTTCATAAAATGATGGCTGATCATTAAATGGTGATTATCATCTACCAAACTTAATTCGATAAAAACCAAAATTATACAGGGTATTTTAGTGAAACGTTTCAGAACTTCTAAGAGGGGTAAGGTACATCCGGACAACTCGAAATCATAGAGCAATGTGGGGTCGGCAATGCATTCCTGAAGCGGTGTTGTACACAGAAGCACCATAAAGAAAAGAGACCGTAAATAAGAAATCGTTTTAATAATACATGAAAGGAAGCAAAAGAAACATGGATTAAAGTAAGTGTTCGAAGTTTCTTCCACGGACTACAAAGCACGCCTCACATCTCCGACGCATGGACATCCGAACATTCTGGAATACTGCAGGCATATCTCGAATCTCTCCGGCAGCTACTACGATTCTTGCAACGAGCTCCTCAGCAGTGTCAACAGGGATGTCATAAACTAGCGATTTCATATGACCCCAGAAATAAAAATCAAGACATGATAAGTCGGGTGACCGAGCAGGCCAACGCACGGGACCCCCACGTCCGATCCACTCTTGACCAAATGTGACATCCAGGTAGTTACGAACATCTCCGCTATAATGGGCAGGGGCTCCATCGTGTTGGAACCACATTGTCTGTTGCGTCGATGCAGAAATCTGTTCATCTCTCAAAAGTTGTGGCAATACTTGCTGCAGAAAGAGCAAGTATGTAGGTCCGGTTAGACGACCCGGTAACAGGTAAGGTCCGATGAGGGGATCTCCCACAATACCGGCCCATACATTGACCAAAAATCGATTATGTGCTGCACGACGTCGTATTGCATGCGGGTTCTCCAGTGCCCAGATATGGTCGTTATGCGTGTTGAAAATTCCTTCCCTTGTGAAGGATGCTTCATCGGAAAACAACATTTCAGCAGGAAAAAAGGGATTTGTAGCACATTTTCCCAGGTACCACTGTGCGAAAGCAATACGAGGTACATAATCCTCCGGTTTCTATTTCTAGACACGTGAAATGGATGCATGTCCTCTGCTCGGAGAATCCTCCAGACGCTGCAATGGACTGCCGACTGCGTTTGCTACACTTCGTGTACTCGTTCTTGGATTCCCCTGTACATGCTGCAGCACATTCTGTTCGGCGTCTGCAGTCCGTGTTGTTTTTACCCTGTCCCTGTGAGCTCTTTCTAATGAACCTGTCTGAGCTAACCTCTGGTGCAGTCTTGCAAAGAAATTATGACTGGGAATACGCCTCGTCGGAAATCGTTCCGCGTACAAACGCTGTGCGGCTGGCCCGCTACAATTTGCAGCCTCATACGCCAAATACATATCGGCTAATTCTGCGATCGTGTAATCATACATCCTACTTACTTGGTGTTCTTGTGCGAAATGAAGATTCCCTGCACGAAAGCTCGGACTTTTCGCACAACGCCATCTACCGCGTCAGGAAAGCATTTCTGACTGCCCATGGGTATATGATTTTGGTTCGTCAGGATGTACCCTACCCCTCTTAGAATTTCTGAAACGGTTCACTGAAACACCCTGTATATGCAATCGAATCTAAGTTGTACGCATCCATTTGATAATTTAGAAAATTATAATCCATGATGAAATTAAATCCCCTAAGTGAAGCATTATCCGCAGTATATCTTTTATCAATCTATATCATGACTGATAAATAAGAAATTTTTCTCCTTATTTCATATTCTCTGTTTGTGAGATATATCTAAATATATATTAGCAATTTGAAATACTTTTTAAATAGCAATTTTTATGCTACTTTTTTTTATATATTAGTTTCTAATATTCTTACTAATGCTACTTTTCTTTAACATGTTGTGTTTTAAGTTATCAAATGAAAATGGTTTTTAAATTTTTAATAATTTTCCAGTTTCAAGATGCATATCTTGGTGCAACAAATAGTATTTTTATAGAAACCATTGATAATCAACCGAAAAAAAATGAATATATTGATTACATTAAAAAAAGATCCAAACTAATATCTCGAATTTTTTATCAATCATATATACACTTTATCATTTCATCAATTTCTAAGATAAACTCTTTTTTCTAAATGAATGATATGAAATTCATCTTATTAAGAAAATTAAATATTAAGAGATTGGAAAAATTTCTACTTTGAAAAAAAATATTTTTTAAAATTTCAACCTCGTAAAACCGGAGGCATTTTTTTATAATATGAGACATTGCAGTGTTTAACATATATTTATTGAAAGTCGAAAAATCAAATATTAGTTTTTTAAATTATAATTAACATAAATTACTATGATAAAAAGATACAGTTTTTGAAAGTTTTCTCAAAATATTATTCCTTTTCAAATTTGAATACTCATATGTAAAATTCCTTCCATGGTATTCATATAAAATTTTATATTATGATAAATACTGTTTCAAAATTATATTATATGAATTATTTTATATAAAAAGTTATATTACGATTTATAAATTTTATACTGTGATACTTATAAGCATTATACATCTGTAAACCTATTTTTATTTATTTCTGGGCAGTAATATATATTTAAGGGGCTATTTATAAAGATAAATATAATTTTTTTATATTTTTAATATTATATCAGCTAAAAAATTTTTACACATTACAATAATTGTGTAATTATAAATTATTATTTATTTATTTCTTGGCAATGAAATATATTGTATTGATTATTTGTAACAACAAATATAATGCATTTTTCAGATTTTCAATATTATATCATTCAGTATTGTTGAAATTTTTATTATATATAAGTTGAAATGCAAATAAGTTCATTGCATTTATTATACATTTGCTTACATATAATTCTATTTTAGAGATAAACTTATCTGAGAATTCTTTTTTCTGAGTATACATTTATGATTTAAATGAACTTACACAATATTGCTTCACAATGAAATTTCAATTTACTATTAAAAATATTTTAAGAAACATTAATTTTTTTATAATTTTATAGTGAAAACATTTGTTTCTTACATTAATTAAATTTTAGAACAGATATAATATTCATTTGGAAGAAAATATCCTTTATTTACAGTTCAAATTTCAACGATTTTAGTCTCGAGAAAACGTTCTATTCCTTTATTAATAATTTGAAAAAATTAGCATAAAATGTTAAAAATAAAAATTTGTAAATAAATATGAAAAATGTTGGAGGGAATATACTGATATATTGTATGATACATAAAAGAAGAAGAGTATTATTAACCAAAACTTATAAATGGACAGATATTTATAATCACAAACAACAAAAAAATAATGTTTACCTGTACGTGAGCTTTTTATATGATTGGTTGGTCGGAAGCGCTTCAAACAAGATGCGATACTTCTCTCCATAGCTGAATGCGACTTCTCCCTGATGCCATATGCCATCGGAATTATCTTTGCTCTCCCAAAGAATAGTGTCTTGATTGAAAGTGTTCCTGAGCTTCACCCTCAAAGATTTGGCACTTAATCCAGCGATGTTGTAGAAAAATGAAAGACATAGCCCAGAAGGACCCGTGTGATTATACAGCGGTCCCAACAACTGATTGGACGTGAATTCAGATTTGGGAAGTTCCACAAAACTGGAAAGCTCTGAAGTTTCATAGAAGACATAGCCGCTGTTCTTATCTCCTTCGGTATGGTCAGCTCTTGGTCCACCGATCCAATAAGCAGCTGCTCCCATACCCGATTTCCAGTGAATTTTACCTTTGCTGATGTTCTGTGGAACGCTCCAGTAGCAAGTTGTCAGTTCTACGATAGATCCGAAATCACATGCCTCTGGAACATCCTCTAACTCCAGATTTCTTCTGTAACGCGTTATTGTAGAATTCCGATTTAATTCTGCTTGTAAAACCTCAACAAAAATTGCTGTTAAATAGCACAAATAAACTGTGAATTGGACTTTATTGTTCCACATTATACCAATCAATTGAAGTTCCAATATCAAAAATTTTGATATCGCATATAAATGTTTAAAAATTTATCAGTTTTCTGTTGATAAATATTCTCGAAACGTCAGAGCTCGGGTTTTTTTTATTGCTGAAAGCTAAATCAGAATTTGAAACTAAGAATTGCACATAAGATATAATATGATTAAGAACTTATCGATCTATTGAAAATTATTCAGTATTTTATATAGATTTCTCAAAAATGTATCTAAACTCTATCAGGCAATTTATGCTATTTTTTTTACTTTCTTTTTTGAAATTCCTCAAACACAAACTTATATTTCCGAAAATCCAAATAATATCTAAATCAGCATACTAAATAACACGTCTAAACTGCTCTTGAAACTCACACTTAATGCTTACAATCAATACTTACTGCGACACAGAAATTCATTTATTCCGGTGTAAAAAAAATCCATTAACGGCATCGAAAGGAATTAGCTTTTAAAGCTTAAATGGAACTAACAGCTTTGTTGTCACAAAATAAAGAAGAGAAAAATAACTACCCGTGTAAGTGCTGTCCAGCACCAAATGTTTTGCTGAACTCATTTTGTGTAAATACTCTGTTTAAATGGCTATAGAAAAGAAAGAGCGACAGAAACACGCGACAGACACAGTTCCGTCCTTTTACGAGGATGTGTTTATAGACTGCCCCCTTTCATGGACATCAATTTCCTCTTCCGCTCAGTTTTTGAGCACTACTTTTAAATCCCGCTTTTGTATCAATTTAGGTATATTTGAATTATTGCATGTAGGGCAGTTGGAATAACATAGTTCTATTTGTTGCCATGGCGAAAAATAAACAAGGGAATGAGAATTGAATGGTCTTGAATACTTAGTGTTTAGTCCATTGAGGAGTCTTTAATTGATTTTTTTTATTGTTTAAGTTCATCTACCTCCGACATCACAAACAGTGGTAGGCAGTTAGTTCCGTGTATGATTTAGAAGAGTTTATCTTAATACGAGTGTTTAGGGATTAATGTAAAAAAAATATATCGGCTTTTTATATCTGTTGAAAAATAATATTTGAATTTACATATAATTTCATATTTTCCCTCAAGAAAACATTTAATATGAAATACCTTATTGGTATTTATATTAATTATCCACTTTCGGCTATCAGCTTCTTCGCCCAGATTATAGATTTTTTTAGTTTGTTAACTATTAATATGGTAACTATAAAAAGCTTTTTGAAAATTTCGATTTGATATGGCTAAAAAGCGTGGATTTAATGAATTCCATGAACTAAAAATTACTGTTCGTGCATATTAAAAAGTGCATATGCCATGAAATAAAAGCGGAAATGAAAATATTACTTCGGAGTTTAGGTCTGAGAGAAACAGTTTTTTATTTTTTGTCTTAATTCTAACATATGTAAAAATACGTGATTGAATAGTTTGATAAATGAAATGAAATTTCACCATAGCATTAAAACATTGTAATCTTATTTGATACAAATTATGTATCAAATAAAATTTAAAAAACTATTAACAGTTGCACAGAAATGAAATTTATATCATTAAAAAGGTAATTTTTTGAGTTTCAAGATAATGAAAAAATCTTTTTTGTGTGTGCGTGAGAAAATAATTTAAGAAGTTATGATCATCAGCTTTTATAGGCAAGACGTAGCGATTACCTATCTGCCGACGGGTGAATCTATCTTAGCAATCGATTAACCTTCTGTTTGACACCTATTTATATTATTTTGGTTTCTTTTTCATTTTCTTTCTTTTGATTGAATGAAGATATTTGTGGCGTATCGAACCCTCTTCTTAGCATATCTAATAATATTTTGCAGTTCCATTAATTACTTAAGTGAAATGTTAAATTAAGTGAAACTGTAAAAATATTTAATTAAGCAGTCAGGGACATTAGTACAGCTTTTTGTTTACATTTGACTATTACCATTCTATAATTAATATTAAGAACGATTTTTGTATGACGTACTTTAACGTTTCATTTATATATTACAAAAAAAGGTATATAATAGAGAATTATTATCTATATTAAGTATGTATGTATAATAACTGATTTAACGAATAAATCTTGCTACGAATATTCCATTATTACGAATAACTTGAAATTCATCGTCGACGAGTTATGTGATGCAAAAAGTATGTATTTACAACTAGTAAAATTCAGTAGGCTTTCGCTGTTATGTTGGCTTCAAAATTTGCGTATCAAAAATCATACTATTATTTTCCTTAATGATCTCAACGGAAGTATGAACACAAATGTCAAAACATTGAAATGGAATATTATTGTAGCCGCACCCATTTTTTGAAGCATATGTAGTGACAGTGACGGATTTCTGACAAGACAAGTTGCCTAAAACCATTGAGCTGAGGGTGTCGCATAGCGATGGATTGAAAAATGCTATTAGCCTTGTTACAAAATTAATAAATTTGTAAAAAATACAAGTTTTTTTTAATTATAAAATATCGATTAATAACATTTTTACAAGTAAAATTGGTTCAGTTCTTATAATTTCATTTTGTTCAGTGAATTATTATAGTTATTCTAAACATCAAGCTTATTCGTGAATATCACGCATATTTATGTATTTATTTAGTGACTTGGTGTATAAATAAATAAAAACGTACATTTTCACATAATTCTAAAACAAATAATTAAACTAAATAAATTTTCATCGTGTTTATTAAGTTGAAAATGGGAATTTAAATTGACCAGCTTATTAAAAGAAAGGTCATCGTAACTGCCACACTCACTGCCTAAAGCCTCAAAATGCTTACATCTGCCAATGTATAGTGACATGCTACGAATCTATGGGATCTTCAAAGGGTATGAATTTGAAAATATTGCTACAAATTTATGCTTACCAGAAAAAGTTCCTGATAATTTGAGCACAATTAAATGAAAATTTGATCTTACATTTTCCATTCTGGCGTATTTTTGTGCTGGTTGAGATGGATATTACTAAATGACCTCATCAGAGACCTGAGATTGACTAATTACTTTTTTTTCAACAACTATGTATATTTTCTATCGTATATCACTCTCTTTTTTATTCAATGGTATTCTTTGGTTCTGCTATGCTATAAATACAAAAAGTAAGAATATTTCACGTAATTCCCTAGGTGAGCATATATGTTATGTATGTAAAGTCCATACAAATCATGCTATGATCAAAGAAAATATTTCTCTTTCGATCATCATATGAGCCGTTTATTTTGAAAGTGGTGCAAGTCCATTTTTGAAAAAAATGGAGATAATGGTAGTTATAGATAAACCTTGTTATGATCTTATTATGCGTAAACAATTTAAAGTAAAAAAAAATCAGATTCTAGTATTTTGGAGATGGAAGTTTTAGCTCTTAACAGTATTGAAAATCTGTTTATTTCGAAAGTGGTGCAAGTCCATCTTAGATTGAAATTATTTTTGACCGAATATATTATGGCAAAATTTAGCTCCGGTTGCTCTATGGTGAAGCAAATGTGGCCGTTTGATATCATGTCTGAAATCAAGGGTGTTTCCATCTATATTTATAATGAAAATCGGTGGTTGTACAGTGTTTCATAAATAATAAAAAGTATTTCTTAATTTTGTGTTTCGATAATAATATGTTTACTTCCAACACATGATAATCAATAAACTTGTTGTTCAATAAACTGACAATGAAATAAATATCATTGACCACAAATTTTGGTTGTCAGGACATTCAATTTTATGGAACGATCGTGATTTGGTTGTGAAATTTCTCTCAGCAAAATTTAAAATTGCAAACTCGTGGCATCTCAATTGCGGGCTTCAGAGTTATTGAGAGAAAATGTTAAAATTACATGTAATTTAATTTTTATTTAAAAGTCTCTCTGAAAATTTGAAAACCCTTGTATCAGCGAGCACCTACTACCGAAGAAAAAATTATCTACCTGATGTGGAAATCCTACTCCTAGTAACCGTAACCTGTAACTATTTAGAATGGTTTATTTTTCATTATGCATGTCATTATTAACAGATAGTATGCTACCCAGTAAAAGTTCACTTATTAAAGAATTAAATAAAGCAAAGAAAATAACATTTAGTAAATGTTTGTAGCACTTGTGGTATATTAATACAAAAGTAGTTGTAACTTTGTATGTATATGCATGCATATATGCTCGTAAACAACTGAGACGACTTCACTTAAGTCCTGAATACTTATTCGTTTGGACAAAAGAAAAAATTCCGTCAATTTTTTTCAAAAAGTTAATTAAATATTCACTTAATTAGAAATTAAATGAAATTTTGCCATCTTCCTACAATAATTTCAAGGCAAATTTCTATGCTAGAAATATTTGAATACCGTCTTAAAATTTTACTTTTTCAGCAATGCCAAACTCATTTCTTTTCAATATTTTCTTCGTTTTTATTTATTTATTTAAAATTTAACGCAGATAATTTTAAAATACAGCAAAATTGTTTTACCTCATCTCTATATTTTAGAATTTTTATCATCTCTTTTAAAATGTATTATAATGGTTTTAAGTAGTTGGTTTAACGTAAGTATGTTACTTTAAATAGGTT
>JAPMOR010115756.1:1252455-1336629 GCA_026543865.1 Argiope aurantia
ATATATATATATATATATATATTAAAAAAAGCTTTGAGCTAGGTTCATATAATTTGATATGTAGTCTTTGCACCGATTGAGGTCAATCAAATTTTGAACGAAATCCTTTTACCTTAAATTTGTCCGTCTATCCGAGTGCAAATGAGCACTATAATTACAAAACATAAAAAGTAGGTGAATAGAAGTTGGAATACAGTTTTGGCATTCTAAATGATAGATTCGTTTCAAGTTTTGTATCAAATCCATCAAATGACAGACGGTCTGAATACATTTGTATAAAAATCAACCCGACAAATATATGCAATTTTGTATATAATCTTGTTACTAAAACTGTTTTCTTTATTATAACATGAAGCACAAAACTCTTATATGCGAGAATCTGAAAATAAATCGTGATATTCACAGTCCTGCACAATAACCAGAATTTTTTGCGGAAGGACAGGAGAGATACTATTCATATTAGAAAGTAGGAAGGAAGTTTTAGAGTTACCACTGTTGCTAATTAAAAAAAAGTATTTCATCAAACTTGGCAAAAATTTTTAAATTTTAATGTCATTAGCTGTAATGTAGCTGCTATTAATAAAGCTAATTTTATCAAATCAAGCAATTCGACTAACATGACAAAAGAAAATATTATTTTAAAGCGGTTCAGTTATTAAAGCCATGGGGCAGTATCAAAATTTTACTTTGTTATATCTAGAAAAAGAAGGAATGAGGGAGACCAGATGACTATTAATTATGTATCTAAATGTCAAGAGCTTTCAAATGAAATAAAAACTATCAAATCAGTTTAGTGACTGAGCCTAAAGAATGAAGTCATGATTTTTTCCTCAGAGAAGTTCCTTTTTCGAAATTTCTCATCAAATTAGGTTTTGAGCCAGGACAGACGACTATTGGTGACTTTTCTAAATGTTCATGAGTTTTCATATGAAAAGAAAATTGGCGAAATCGAATCAATAGGTAAGGTTGGAAAATTTTCTTGTGATTTTTGTCCCGAGAATCTGATATCATCTCAAAAACGAAGAATGATTTTAAAAAAACGACTAGTTATGATGTATCTAGGGTTTACGAGATTTCATATGAAATTCAAATTTTCGAAATCGGTATAGTGGTTGTAGCTGGGGAGCTCTGTTGCCGTTTTTTCTTCATTTCCTCTGCTTGTCGTTTTAAAGCTTAGAGAATGCGTCGTTGTTATATTTTTGAAACATAAAAGAGAGTTCATGTGATCAGGCGACCATTGTTGATATATCTCGTAAAGATCATGAGCTTCCCTATGAAAAAAAATGATAAAATCGTACCAATAGCTGAGGCTAGGGGATTGATTCTTTTGTTTCCCTTATTATTTCAAAATATTTTGCGAATTACATATAGTATAGATAGCGAATATTATGTTGCGAACTATATATAGAACAGATAGATTTATATTTTTGGCGAGATTTTTGTCTAAAAGTTTAAAGATGTTGTCAAAATTTGGCGAGATTTTTTGGGGAATTGGTGACAGATTTAGAGCTTTCAATATTTCTTTTCTTTTCTTTTTTTTTATAGAAAATTCGGGAGTCTTCCAGGGGTATATAAAAACTTTGCTGCAATTGCTGATGCTATAGTGCTTTCATTGTAAGTATGACAAGGTTTTTATTACCACAATAAAACTACTGAACTTGACCAAGAATCTGAAATAATTTGCCACGTTGCATCTTGATTTTTTTTCCTGCTCTCTGTAAGTGAGCTAGCTAGTTTGAATTAATGTAATTTAGCGAAGACTGAGTTGTTTTTATTTGATTAACTGAAAATATTTGTAAATAGCTACTGCAAATAAATATCTGTTTGTGTCCACTTATTTTAAAGTCCATTTTATTCACGAACTTGTCCGAACAGTAGTAATATATGTAATTAGAATCAAATCAAAATACTGGCAAACACGTTGAGCGATTAGAATAAGAAAGCTATGGATATCCTTTGAAATTTTTACTTTAAAATGCATTGCTTTTCTCAAAATTAGATAATCAATAAAAAATAACGTATATAGTACTGATAAATATTTTTAAATGTTATTCATTGATTAAATAATAGATAGTAATAGCATTTTTTTATATTATCCACAGTTGTCGTCCCATCCAATTTCATGGATAGCCGAGGATTCACTATATGTTGTAATTCCATATAGTTATTGCAGAAGTTTAGCATGACATATACAAATAAAAGTTTTAGATTGTCACTGATGTGCAAATCTAATCCGGTCTGGTCTGAATGGTATTATTGATAAAGCTCTATTTAAACGTAAGCCCAACAGTTTTGGAATTACAGTGCTTATTTTTTGCAATACGAACTACATCTCAGTTATAAAGTTCAGTCTAAAACTTTTTTAGAACTGTCCGTGAAACAATATTAGTGTGTCCTTCAATCTTTTAAATCTGTAATTTCAAATATTTTAATTCTTTGAAGTTACTTTTTTTTTAATCTTAAATCCTTTCTTTCAAGAGGAAAAGAAAAAAAAACATTTCTTTTTATTATTATAATTGATATAATATCTATGTTGGAAAACAAACTTCATAGAATTAGTCTGTATTTGAGAGCTTTACATCTGAAGATAAAGAAATGGGGTGGCTAAAAATCGCTTGAAATTGAGCTAAAATGACGCGACAAAGGCGGAACTGATTGCTTCATCCGGCTTATTTTGTTCGCTTGTCAATACTCATTCGTAATCTTGCGTAGCATATTTCATTTTGGGTTACTCGAGAATCTCTTAAAAAAAACTCAAGTTATAAATATAAGAAGTATTGTTTCTAGATTATCACTTCAAATGTAAATTCAGTGGGAAGAAGCAAAAATTGGAAATTCTTGTGTCAAAGTCAAAACAATTGATTTTAAAATAGCAACAATGTGATAGTGTATTGCTGTTTCCTTGCAACTATGCTATCTAATATTATATATATATATTTATTGTATAATGGTGTGTACAATCTTAAAAAAATAATTTTGTGTATAATCCCAAGAATTTTTCTCGAAAAAAAATTTGTCGGATTATACACTAAAATTCATCCATTTGGCTTGCTGTGTTTTTGAGTTACCACGTTCACTTACGAAAATACCTGCAAATATGCAGACGATTTTTTTGTTTGCTTATCCTGACAACAGTAATAAATGCATGTATCATATTTCATTTATCTAGGTAGTTGCGGTTTTGCATTACTATGTTAAATACATTCAGGTGAACAAATAGAAAAACTCTCTGACTGATTTTATCCAAAATCTGTTAGAATACAACTTTGGAGTTAAAATCTTATACCAAATTTTATAATTCTAGTTCTTAGCATTTTTTAAAATTATTGTGTGCGCTGGTAGAAAAAGACAAACTAAATTCATTTTTTTTTTTCCATTCAGATAAGTTTGAAATGTAGAAATTCACCAACAACTCTCAGTCAAATTCTTCACTGGTTACAACTTACTCTTTCTGAACTTTACAAAAAAAAAAGTAAAATTAAACAAAAAGAAAAAGAAAAGAAATAGAACTTGTAGTAAATTCAAAAATAAATATTTTGATTAAACTTTGAATTTAATTTTTAAAAAAACTTAATAAGTTTAAGTTTTTACTGAAATACGATTTATTAGGATTCTAAATAGGGTGAAAAATCAAGAAATATTATTTTAAAATCCTCGTAAGTCAGTACATCGAATTTGGCCCCTAGCGAACATTTTAAAAACTTTAATAAATGCTCTTACTGAACATTTGAAACAATTATAAGTGTCTCCTGCAAAATTTTCTTTTTTTCGTCAAACATGCTTTTGAATTCTAGCCAACGATTGATATACGCGTTAGTGGAGTCCCTTAAAAAAATTATCTGATGTTCGGAGCATTTGATGACAAAGTTTCTTTCGATTTATGCCTCTATAATTAGATTGTGATTTATTTCTCTCAAATGGATTTTCCAACAAGGATCATTTAGTTGTATAATATAGGTTAGAATATTATTATTTATGAAAAATGCATGTGCAGTGGTCAGGAAGTTACTATAGAATCTAATTTCCTTAGCAAAATTTTTAGACAGTTTTTCGATGTAAATGGTTGATATTTGAATTTTCATCCTCCATGTATGACCAAGTAGAAGTGCATAGATGGGCATTCTTAGAGTTTTATGCCGGATCCGTTGCACTTTTAAGTTGTGTTTTTGCCATTTAATCTTATATATTTACTTCATAAGTTAATATTCGTTTCAAGAAATGTTTTATCAGCCATTATTTTATTTTTATCCAAGAGCTTTAAACAAGATTTTCGAACAATTTTCCTTTTAAACGACAGCGACCAAAGGGATTTCTTTATCTGCACTTTTTTCATGCATGTAAATACAATAACACAAAAATATTATGACTTAAAAAAATAAAATTTAGTACGTGATCTTGTTTTTAAAATTATAAATTTTTGTGAAACTTTGGGTTTAATCGGTGGAAATAAAGGCTAACAAAAACTATGCATACTCTGTTTTAATCATTACAATACGAAGAACCAAACGCTTATGCTCTGAAATCCGAAAATAAAAATCTGAGCACTCAGAATATTAATGGCATTGTCTAATGCTCATATTTTTTTCACATGGAAAGAGAGATAACACTTTTATTAAGAAATATCAACTTTTCGTAATTTCCTTGACATCATTTCTCCCAGTAGTGTCAATAGACCATTGTTCTGAAATTATTTTAGTATATTTTTTTAGAGTTCAGCCGCATTACACTAATAATAATCAGTAATCGAACTAAACTAGAAAAAGAGCATGCAGAATTTAATTTGGTAATGCTTGTTTTATAGATCATCAATAAATTGTCACAGTCCTCAATAAAGATCCAAATACATTATATAAAAACATTGCATCATGCTTTAAATTATACAAATAAATACGCATTTCCTTTAATATGACATTGTCTTATTTAAAAAATCAACGTGAGATTTTTACCCTTCTATAGATTGATGTTCTACTACGCTATCGTACTTGCTTTGTCCTAATTAACCCATGAGACAACACAAAGCAGTATATTTATGGAAGAGCTGAACTGAATAGAGAGCAATGTTTATGTCTGTTTTTTGTTTACAAAAAAAACGACAAAATTTTTTCTAATATCGCTTGAAGTATGGTATTGCATACACAATAAAAAATATTAGTTA
The DNA here is from genome assembly GCA_026543865.1 of Argiope aurantia. Classification (NCBI taxonomy): domain Eukaryota; kingdom Metazoa; phylum Arthropoda; class Arachnida; order Araneae; family Araneidae; genus Argiope; species Argiope aurantia. The sequence goes on from JAPMOR010115756.1 coordinate 1,257,611, forward strand.
TATTATAATTTTCATGTAAAAAGAAGTTATTGAGGCAACCTAAAATGCTAAGATCAGTTCTTAGTCGTTTGAATACTCTGAATACAAATGTGTTTCTTAAACCCCCTATGTTTTCGTCCCTTGTAAATCCAGCAAGTTTGGTAAGCTTTCTTTTCTGGAAGTTTTGAACCAGTTTGTTTAAAAAATTGGTTATTTTTTTAAACTATTTGAGATTATTTCACGTAAAAATAGGAACACTAATTTCATAAAATTTGTTTAAAAAATAATTTTATTTCAGCTAACTTAGATTTGAGAATGGAACAAAGTGATCATATAGATTATATGTTTGAGTAATAACAACCTTACCATCACAGTCATATCAATTCTACTTTTGTGTCTTTGAAGTATCATGTTATTAATACCATGACAATAATAAGTTCAAAGAGACTTTATTGCCATTGGGGGAAGTTTATTATTTTTAAGGGTATTTTTAAATTATTAGCAATATTATCAATTTTCATATTGACATTAATATCAATTAGTTATTTATATATATATTGATACTTTACAATCTTGTAAATAAAAATTCAAATATTTTTTTGTAAAATAAATATTTTATTTCCTTTGAAATTTATATTAATAAAATTTTATTCATTATTATGTTAAATCATAAGAATTTATGCATGTTATAAATGCTTTTTTCATATAAGGGACAATTATTTGATACTTCATTTCAGTTTAATTGAATTTTTTTATTTCTGTTTGGGAATTAATTTTCATGTGCATCCCCCCCCATTTATTTAGAAATACAATGTTGTAATTTTTTTCTCACTTCATCTATGAAATATATTTTCTTGATTTCTTATTATCTAAAAGTAATTTAGTATTTTATAGTTCATTAGAGTTTTTCAGTTTTTTAATATACTGTTGAAATAAATTTGCAAACAACTAGAAATTTTTAAAAAGTTATTCAAATAAATATCATTTACAAGCTAAATATAAGTAATCATAAAGTTCTTAAAAATATTTCTTTTTAATATTTTGTATTTTTGTAAGTAATGTAAATTATTAGCTTTTAATATAAACATTTTGTAGTTCATTAATTTGTTTTAAAAAGAGTAATGTTTTCATAGTGTATGTAATAAGCCGCTTTCAAAATTCTGAAACATTATTTAGTATAAAATATGTTTAGTTCAAATTATTTTATTTTCAGGCACAACAAAATCTTGATAAACTTTATGAAACTATTATTGTTGAAGTGAGAGGTCATGATCGAGCTGTCCTTAACAGCTATGAATTTTTTGCAAAAACAGCTGCTACTGAACTTGATGTCCATATTGCACGAATGTAAGTCTCCCTAAATGTTTTGCTATATTTTACTCCTTCTTGCTTAAGATTTGTGTCTGTGGCTATATCACTTTTTATTAAATAAGAAATAAAGAATAAATAAAGTTGGGCTAAAAGATAAAATGTAAGATGAAGTAAGTTGTATAAGATGAAGTATAAAAATCTGTAGGATATAGATTCAGTAGCATTAAGTTGTTTGCAGTATTAAGAATAGTAAAAATCACTTTATTTTATATTCGTTTAGTTTTATTTAATTGACAGTGATAAAGTAAGGATATCTTGTAGAATTTTTATCATAATTAAATCATGCTTTAATTATATTGGATACAATCAGACTATCATTAAAATGAAAAAGATATTGGTGAACCACAAACAAATGATTAACAACAAAGGCAATTGAAATTTTCTTTGTTCTGATTACTAATACACTAAAAATACTTTAAAAATTCTAGAAATAATTATTTTCATAATTCTAGAAATGATTATTTCGAAGATTTGTGGTCTCCCTCTTTTATTGAGATTTCTCATGTTTTTTGCTTTTTTTAAAAATGAAATTCTTGCAGTTTATCAAAATAACAAATACAACTACCCTAATGCTAGTTTATGGCAGCCATAGCAGAAGAAGCCTATAGTAAACTGGTAGATAGAAGTTAAAAAATCTAAACAATTTCCACTAATATTAAAGATTACATTTTGCACATTTTGCCTTTACAACTCCTGGCTCTCCAGAACCATAGCATGACAGAGGGGGTCTGTCTTTGTAGCTGGGATTCCGCCTACTTTGACTGGGGACCCCGGGATTCCGCCTTCTTTGACTGGGAATCCACAGCAGACCCTGTCTGTCATCTCTTTGTTCAAATCGGGTTGATTTATATTGATTACTTTTTGGGTAAATAGCTTTTGTTTCATGTGGTTTTGAGGCAAGCTTTAGGTTTACAGAGCATAAGTTGTCATAACTGTCCATTTTCTCTACTAGATCATTTGGGGTAACCCATTCACTCCATACATCAATAAAATGGTTCTTGACTTCGGGAAGAACTCGTTTCTTCATTTAATCCAAGATCATTAGATCTTTTAATTCTTCAATCTTCGTTATGTTCAATTCTGCTAGCCATTATTCAAAATAGCTACGCAGTTCAAAATGGAAGTCTTTCCATGTGCTTTCAGGTTTTTTCTTGTGAGTTGTAAAGAGTTGTCGTATCCTCTCAGCGCTTAATTTAAACCGTTGAAGTAACATGGATCTAATATGATCAAAGTTATGTGCTTCCTGTTCTGGTTCTCTTGCGATGAGCTGTGCCACACTATTGGGTAGTAGCCCTAGAAGATGAGCAACCCAGTTCTGTTTACCTATTTTTAGAATTTTCATTTGACGTTCGAATAGATTTAAGAATAGGGTCATGTCCCCATCCTGCGGGTCAAAGTCAGGAAGCAATTTCTTCAAGTTAAATGTAGCTTGTTGGTCTGCAGGCAAAAGTTCAAGACTAGGAGTCTGCTCCAACTTCTGAGATTCCACTTGCAGACGGAGTTTCTCCAACTCGTAAGCTCTGTCCTGTTCTGTTCTTTCTTTTTCATCAGCGACACGTTCTCGTTCCTCATGTTCTAACCTTTCAGTTATAATGTTTTCTAGGGTATCTTTCACAAAGTCTAAATCTTCTTTGTAAATCGTTGTTTTCAATATTAATTCGCGTAATTCTAAGATCACCTTCCACCTTCTCACCAAGTTCTGTGGCAAGTTTTATTAAATCTTGTTTCCTGCCTTTAGACATAAATGCCATATTGAACGTTTATCTTTACACAAATCAAATAAAAAGTTATTTTTCCTCTATGCACAGTCAGTTGAAAAAATGTTCAAATAAAAGTCAATGTTCCCCAAAAGTTCACTTTAAATTCAAAATACTAACAATAAAATTTGCAATTACGTCGAGATGGTCCGTACATCATGTTAATGCAGCTTTCTCCAACTACCTATAAAATTGCTAGCCCAAGTGATCCATCCACCTCTTTAGGAACATATCATACCTCTACGTTCGTACAGTCGAAGCATGGAAGCGGATACACCACTGCATCCAATTCGCAAAAGAGGCTGACCACCAAAACTTAATTCCCTTTCCTCAAGAACCAATAGACTTTCAGACAATTCAAATTCTGCCTCCTTGCCGGGACATCGTCGGAGCCAGAGGGGGAGGATGTAGCAGTTGCATTACTCTTATCTTCTCTTTTGGATACTAGATTGCGATACCTGATTAGGCCATACCATATGTCATCCCATAATGCATTGCGATTGTAATAAAAAAGAGATGTGACGCTGAACTGAAAAGCTGTGCGCGTTAATGTCTTGTCTTTGTGTTTGTTTTAAGTGTGTAAATGTGATTATTAAAGAAATGTTTCCAACAACATTCATCCTGTTGCTTCCTGCACAGATCATAATAATCTACATACCACCACAAAAGTATATTTCATGCTCACCTGTTTTCATGGATCTAAAGTTGAATCAAGTTTTAACATCTTTAATTTGATATCACTTCTGAAGCAAGAAGACCAAATGTAGAGTTGTTTTATGCCATTCAAATTGTGAAATATGAATTTATGTCTAGTATGAAGTACAAGCTAGAGAAAAGAAATATGCAGTTCAATTATACAAAAATAAGGATTCTCTTAAAGCTAAAGTGGGTAGAAATCACTAAAAATATAAATCAAGAACAGGGAACTACAGTGCAGAAGTTCTTATGAAAACAAAACAAAAGAAACAAGGCAATGACAAGTCTAATGAAAATGCTAGTATCAAAAGGAGTTGTGAAGCAAATATCTGGAAAAGCTGCCAAATTACAGAAAAATATTTATTTAAAAAAATGAGATGCCAGGTCTCAATATTTTCTTCCTAATTTAAATCTTGTATACAAAAGAACCAACAGTCTTGTATACAGTCAACCAACTGTAAAAAAAAAAAAAAAAAAAAAAAAAAAAAAAAAGAAATGTGTTTGAGATAAAAAGCAAAGGTTATTTGGGCTTTAAAAAAATGTTCACTAGAATATGCTAGTAATATATATATATTTATAATAAAGTATTGGATTTCCCTTCATATTTTTTGTATATATATATATATATATATATATATATATGGTTTCATTTGATTTTCCAATTAACTTGGTTTTTATTACTTATAATATATATATATATGTCAATTTTTCTTGGACAGTATACTTTTTGAAATGCCTCTGTAAAAATCATATGCTGTTGATTTCTTACTTTTATAAATATTTCGAAATGAATATTAAAGATAATTTTGCTGTAGTTTTTAATTATTTTAATTCATTGACTATTTAATTCATGCTTTTTGTATGTTTTTCCTTTGTATGTTTTTCCTTCATTGTTTCCTGTCGCATTTTTGGATTTCCTCTATTTTGCCTTTTGATCACTCACATCTCTGATAATGTAAATCATTTTAAAAAATTTCTTGCTGAAATTTTGTTCTTTGCCATGTTCTCATCTATGCATGGATAATATAAAAACATCTATTTTATCAAACAATATTTTGTATATTGAATAATTTTGTTATTTTGTTCTTCATTTCTTTTTATTAAATTTTTTGTTCTTGACTGGATACCTTACTGATTTGAAAGAGAGAGGAGATTGAAAATGAAAAGAAAAACTAGCACTGTGGTGGTATGTAGATTATTATGATCTGTGCAGGAAGCAACAGGACGAATGTTGTAGGAAACATTTCTTTAATAATCACATTCACACACTAAACAATTACAAACACAAAGACAAGACATTCACGCGCGCACTTCACAGTTCAGCGTCACATCTCCTTCTCATTACAATCGCAATGCATTATAGGATGACATATGGGATGGCCTAATCAGGTATCGCCATCTAATATCCAAAAGAGAAGATAAGTGTAATGCAACTGCTACAGCACATGTTATTTCCAACATATCATCAATAAAGATAAATATAGAGGTTGTAGAATTCTAACCAATAGTTTGTGTTAAAATTTTAGTAGAAACTGCCATGTCTTTACTGTCATATGTTTATTCACGATTGGTGTTGAATAATCATTATTAAACAACATTAAATTAAGTAAATAAATACGAGGGGTGATCCAAAAGAAAGTTTACCAGCAGCAGTATTTGGAAAGTAGAAATTGTGGATGGGAATATTGTTACCCAGAGTGGAGACAAATGGCACTAGTGGTTTGGTGAATAACATATAGGCCAGTTCACAACTCTTCTACCCGAACGATCGTTTTGGTATAATTGTTAAGTTACTGGACTGCTAACCACAAGGACCCAGGCTCTATCCTCGCATATCGCTAAATTGGTGACCTCGGACAATGAACCTTCAACCTTCGTACAGCTGTTGTGGCGCCATCTACCCGCAACCAAAGTCGTCAGACTCACTTGACACAGCAACCCAAAAAAGTCGCCAGGCACACTTGGCGCATCAGCACCCACACACGCTCGCCATAACGCTTGGCGCTATTCAACTGGGTACCGGCCCATTAAGACAACAGCTAATATTACATCACCACTCAACAGCCATATCGTTCGTCTCACCTCCAACTCACTGGAGGGAGAGTACTATGGTGAATAGCATATAAGCCAGTCAACAACTCTTCTACCCGAACGATCGTTTTGATATAATTGTTAAGTTAACTGAACTGCTAACCACAAGGACCCAGGTTCTATCCTAGCACATCCCCATACCGCTAAAGTGGTCTCAGACCGGTCATTCGAGCAAATAGTGTTAGTACTGAGACCTGAAACAGTGACAGTAATGACAAGACGTCTAAGAAAGTGGTCTTGCACGTGATACGAGTTCTATAGGCCAAAAATGTGTTCCCATCGGACATTCGCTGACAAATCGTTAAAGTATGGGGGCGAAGCAATGAGTAGACAATAGGTGGCAAAATAGTGGCGTTCTTTTGAAGCAGGCAGAAAGATTGTTGGAAACATTTGGGTTTAAGATCTGGAGCCTCCCCCATACAGCCCTGATTTGGCTCCCAGTAACTATTTCCTTTTCCAGCATTGAAGAAATACTTATCCGAAACAAAGTTCATATCAGATGGTGATGTTTAAAAAGATGCAGAGGACTCGCACAATAACCAGGGACCTGATTATTACCAAGACAGGTTAAACAAATTGGTCCAGCAATGTGATAAATGCCTCCACAGGTTTGGTGATTATGTAGTGAAGTGACTGCCACATATGTCTCTTAATTACCATTTGTATTCTGTGTCTGTTGTTAAGAAAACATTTTTTCCTTTGACTTGTAAGCTTTTTTTGGATCATCCCTTGTATTTATGTTATTGGCTCTTCCCCCCCCCCCCTCCTCATTATAGTACAATGAAATGTTACAAAGAAGGGTAAATGAAGATTTTCTCTTGACGCAATCCTAAGAAAGAAAAATATAGAAAAGGACATGTTAGTGGTGTAACTGTACTTAGTTTATTTTCTTGTTTCAACTTCAACTATTTTGAAAAAATAAGAATAATTTTTTAAAGTCATTTTGAGATATTTTAACTACTTTAGGCATGCCATTGTATAATGATTTTACATGATTAGTTTTTTTATTTTATGCTGTAATTGTAAACCATAAGATTATGAATGTTCTTATTTTATTCAGAAAATAGTATTTCAAAATTCATGAATTTTAATTTAAAAGTGCATGTTTTTATCTTAAGTTCCTGCTTTTTTGTGAAGAAAGGGAATGGTACATAAAATATACAGAAATTCATTCTATGTAAATTGCTTTAAGAACATTTTGCAGTTCTCATTTGAGATTTAATATATATATATATAGAGAGAGAAAATTCACTCCCATTATTATTTATTTTATCTCTTTTTCTCTGTAAATATACTTTTAATTAACTGTGCATTTCTCATTTTTGTTTCTGTAGATGGGAGCCTCAGGTTCATAAGGCACGAAGAACACTGCTAAAATCTATTTTTATTTATAAAAAGCATCGTGTGCAATATGAATTCAGAACCTATTTTCGTTTGTTTGAAGTAAGCATTCATTAAAAAAAAATTATTATTATTAGCCTACAATAGTAGTTTAAAATTAATAATAAGCAATTATATTACTATTAGTGCCTTTTTTATCTGAATAAATATTTTTAAAAACTTAAACTATTTATAAATATTTTTTAAAAACTTAAAATATTGTTTGTTTTTTTAAGATTTTCTAAGTTATACAATTTTTTGGGATTATAATAGGATGAATTAAAATAAACTTATTCTTTCTTATTTAATTTTTATGATGATTTACTTATATTAGATCTTATATAATTCTGGAAGAAAAATAAAACATTAAGTATATTTTAAATACAACTAATAATAGAAAATAAGAGAACTCAGTCCTTCTTTTCAGTTTTTTATTTTTTTATTTTGCTGTCATTGAAAAACGATTAATCAAAACTATCAGGTCCATTTTTTAGATAAGTATAATTTTTTATTTTCAGCAACAATTAATAGTTTTTGGAGATAATTCATGGTTTCTTTCTTTTTTACGTGTATTTTTTTACAGTATTTGCTCTTCAGGAAATATTTAACTTTTTTATAATTTATATATATTAATTTTTATACCAATTAATACCCCCAAAAGTATTCTATTATATGTGTATTTTCCTTAGTTATGGTAGTATGATAATCATTAGTACAGATTTATTTATGCTTTTATGTACAGATTCGTTTATACTTTTAAAAATCCATTTATGTAGCAATAAAATATTAAATGCATTTAATTTTATTAGAAGAAATTATGTAACATATTTTTCTGCTATTCATAATGATTTTGTTTCTCAAAATGATGATTTCCAAATCAAGAAGGAATCATTCAGGTGCTTGAGTTTGAGAAATCATGAACACTTTTTTTTTTTGTATTTTAAATTAAATTAAAATTATTTTTACAAATTTGTGGATCTATTTCTAATTTTGTATGGAAAAAAAACATTATCATCTAAAAATGTTTTACAATTCAAAAATATCATTTTTAATCACTGGCGTAAGAAATGTTTTTAAATCTTTGTCAGAATGTTTTGATTTCATAAATAATGATTATTTTCATGAATGAGTTAATTCTCTGGTTTCAGTTGCATTATTGTTACAACATTCCAGAAATCTAAAATGTTCAGCTTAGTGGTTGGTCTTTAAAGGCATATGCATCAGTAATATTAATTTTATTTTACTAATATTTGATACATAATTATGGCATTTTCTTAAATTTGTATCAAATTTTCTTAAATTTTTAACATACTTTAAACATTGATATCCTATGTATAATTCAAAATTCATGGAAAAAAAAACCAATATTCACTTATTTTTGCAATTAAGATAAATGTATTGCAAATTTTTGGGGCTTTCTATATTAATTTTATTATCAACTCTGACAATAAATTTCAGTTGCTGCAATTCGTTGCTAAAAATGTTTGGTCATGTGAGTGTGTGTGTGCGTGTGTGTATGTGTATATGTCAAACTAAAAAAATTCCTGTTATCTTTTGTATCTTAGTAAATATGACAAACGATTTTAAATTGCAATATTATTTTTTTTGTAAAAACTTTTTACTATACATAGTTTAAAAATACATTTTAATTTTTTTAAAAAAATTATGCAGGAATGTATATAGTACTATGTAGGAATGTATATAATACTAACAAAGTATTTCACTGAATATTTTTGACAAATTCCTCATTTGTGTGTGTGCATGTATGCAGTGAACAACTGGAAAATTTGTTTCCAAAATTGCCCTTAATGATTCAATTCTGTTCTGTGTGTTAAATATAAGGGTGAGTAAACATTTTAAGTTGAATATAAGTTTTACATATGAATGCTCTCTATTAATCAGGAATGCTATCAAGCACTTTTTAGCTTTATTGTTATGAAGTACTGGCTTTTGTTGTTATCTTGTAGAATACATATATGAATGCAAATAAGCTCACTTGCCATAATTTCGTATCTTACTATTATAAGAATCCATTGTTTCAAATGAAGCTAAAACAAGAAATATTTTGAAACAAATTTTTAAAGTGGTCGATTAAATGCCACACATTAATAGATTCGGTGGGTATATACTTAAAATATTTATTATTTATCTATAATAATTTTTTAAATAATCAAAACTTTATTATGAACAAAATTTAAAGTTTAAAAAAATTCATTGAATACTTCTCTTATCCTCTTCATTAGAAAAAAATGATACCCGAATTTGTTCTTTGAGAAGTTCCTTTGAATATTCAATTATGCTTGAAAATATTTCATGAAAAATTTTGCAAGAGTCCTCGAATTTAAGAGTTTTCCAATTTGGACAAAGTGAATTTCTTATTTTTTCATTATAATATATTATAGTTTTTGCAATATATTTATATTTTCTGTGGATAGTTGAAGCATATCACTGGATCTACTGCAGATACTTATCTAGAATATATTCAGAGAAATCTTCCTGAAGGTGTGGGAATGAAAGTTACCAAGGTAATTAATGCTTTTATTCATTTGTTAAATTTTTTAAAGAAGTGTGAAAACTCTTTCTGGTTGTTTGATGTTCATTGTTTTGTGCATTGAAAATTTATGTAATATTGGCATGTAAAGAGATGATATCTAATATTTTAAATTATAGATTTTACTTCAATATTTATTTTGGAGAAGTTATTCATCATTCAGTTATAAATTATATATGTTCACATAAAGTAAAAGCATAGTTGTCAAAGTATGAAAACTATATTAAAATTGGGAATCATTAAAAAGATGTCTTTTAGAATTAGGAATGCACTTGTTAGTAGTAATTAGAATTCTCTTGACTTGCATATTTAATTAATCCATGAGTTAGAAAATATAAATAAAAGTGTAATGTGGCATCTTTCATTGATTTTGTGCATTTAGGCAACATATGGAACTAGAAGTTTGACATAACTCCTATACAAAGGGGTGTAAATTTGCCTTCCTGGAGGAGGTCAAAGTGGCTGGTTTCCTATATATTTCACTTGAATACCTCCAGCAATCAGTCTGTTATAAAAAACAATTCATTGCCTAAAGTATAATTTTAGGTAATACATTTTGAATAATGTTGGTTTATATCACATTATGGGATAGAGTACATGGCTTTACTCTGATGCTTGTTCCTGTACTCATGCCATGTCTTACACCATTATTAATTCTTTTATTATAAAAAATGCAATATATTGAGAAATTTTTTTAACTATTTTCTTGTTTTGTTTACTAAATCTTACAACAATGATATTTCATTTACACTCTGATAATCAGTTATTACAGGCACTTTTATGTAAGGTTGTAAATAACTATTAATTTTACTGAGAATTGCAGCTCTTTGTTAATATATCTATCCCATAATGTGATATAAACCAACATTATTCAAAATGTATTACCTAAAATTATGCTTTAGGCAATGAATTGTTTATCACTTTTTGCAAACCATATGAGAATACTGACACATTAATAATGCACTTATTATTTACAATGTCTCTAGATATAGATGTGAACCTTGTAAAATATAAATAACTGCAAATTAGTTCTAAATAAATTTTTTTCATAAAGCATAGCATATATAGAAATTTTATAGCTCAAATTAATTAATACATTAATTACTGTTAGATTTAATTTAATAGTTAATTTGAATTGTGATTTAGCTGAAGTTCAATTGTTAAAGAATGCCTTTAAATAAATAGTAAGGATAAACAGTACAGAGTTCTCCACTTATACCAATGTTATATATATAACATTGTATTCTGTTTCCATATTGTCTAATGTATATTTTATTTTCAGACACGTCTAGAGAAGCTTCCTGAACATATTGCAAATTATTTACCTGAGAAAAAGATTGCAGGGCATGACAATTCTCGCAAAAATGCTTAATCTCATCATTTCATGTAAAAATATTTTCATTTAATAAAATGTTAGAGTAGAGAGATGTATGATTAATTCATTTTAGAATTAAAAATGTATCTCCTTTTTCATTTTGTTTTTATGTCCTATTATTGATATGTGCTTCAAATTTATAACATTAGGAAGATCCCATGAAGAATGAGGGATTTTCCCTTGAAATTATGAATGTTGTTCAATAAAAGAAAGATCTTTGATTGGACAATTTCATTTAGATACTTTCATAATTTAAGTGCTATTTATGCTGCCACATTTTGTAATGTGAAAAATTTATTTGTTAGTTTTTAATAAAATTTATTGGATATCATGGCACTTGAATTTTTTGGACACCTGAATTTTTGTGATAATTCATTATAACAATATAATTTTAAAAGTTAGTTAATGCTATATATTTAAACAGTTCTTATTATCTATTATGAACATTTTTCTCAAATTTCAAAATTAATACATGGATTGTATCAATATTGCAGAAAAAAAAATGTTGTTGTCAGTTAATATAGTTGCACACAATTGAATAAGACTTCTACTGGTGAAATTCTCAATTCTATTCTCTGTTTACATTATTAAAGTTAAATAAAACGTTTATCTTACACTAATGGTGAAAATATTTAATTCTTTATAGAATTTTTCTTTTTCTTTTATCCAACAGTCAAAGGAGAGAGGACCTACTCTTTTCTGAAAACTGTAATAAAAATTATTGAGATGATTTTTTTTAAGAACTGAAACTTTTCTCTATGTTTTGCATTCCATAAAAATCGGAAGCTTTTAAATTCTTGAAACTTTAAGAAAGAAATATGCGATTAGATAAGTTATAGATTACAGTTTGGTATAGGAAATAATATTATGCATGTATAAAAGTAAAAAAAAAATTAAATAAATTAGATATGCAGAATAGGTTTTCATTTTTCTCTGTCTTTATAACTTGCCCTAAATCTCTTACTGAACATATGTATATGATATCTGCAGGACTTCTAAGAATCGAGCTGGGCCTTTGTTATACCCTGGTTGGAAATCATTTTTCTAATTTCTTGATTACATCATGTATTGTGAAAGCTGATTTCCAGCCACCTGCAGAAGTTTTGATTATATAATTTGAATGCATGAGTTTTTTATTCAGAGAAAATAACTATAAAAATATTGTTCAGTTTGCTCTTTGTCCCATTTGCCTTGGATAAAAAAGAAAGTTTCTTGAAAATAAGAAAGATAATTTTTTTGCCCCAGGTCTTTGCTCACAGATAAAAAAAAATCAATAATGCTTGGAAAGTTTATTTTAAACTGGCGTAAAACTTTCTGGGGGTAGGAGGAGGAAGGCTATAATATGTTCCTAAGTTACTGATTAAAAGCATTTCGTAGTGAATGCTTATTATGCAAAAAATAACTATTTATCAAATTTGGTAACTCTTGGTCCACCAATGAGCTCCATAGATTTTTTGTAACCTTTTTAATCATGTATTTCGCATCTCACACATCGAAATTTACAGATAATATATCAGTTTATAAACATAATAATGTAAAAAAATTCATAAATTTAATGTTATAATTTTTGTTTTGCCTAGTATAATTTGAATAACTGATTTTATTTTCGATGCTATGTATTGTTTTTCCTGCACCTTTTAGGATTTTTGAAAAACTAAAAGGGGAGATGTATACAAGAGTCAACAAATCACAAGAATATATTGATTTTTAACTGGCTGGAATAATGGTATTAAGACAGCTAAAATGCATATAAAAAAAGCGGGTATTCAAAATCTGTTCTGAAAAAGTGGCAATAAAAAAATCAATAAATTAATGCCTTATATTCAATAACATTGCTGAGATATAATAGAATAATTTTAAAACCAGCGAAGCTCCTGCCCGAAACTTACTTTCTAATAAAGTTGTTACTTCATCATAACCTCCAAATAGAACTTGTTTCGGAATTTATGAAAAGAACATCAATTAAGTTATTGAAAAATTACCCAATATTCGTAATGAGTTACTTCAGATGTCAGCATATGATCCTGTTGTGTCCAGTTCTAGTAAAAGACATAGGCCTGCAATTGACAATTTCTATATAAATTTCGAGTCCGAAAAAATACTCAGAATTTGCTAACTCTGTTACCAATCTGGTTGATTAAAATCTCTCAAAATTATTCCTGTTTCGGCCTTAGATAGCTATAATGGCCTACACACGTGAAATTTCTGGAATTTTTCGAAAATAACTTATCAAAATAGTTAAATCAGTCCCTATAGTAAAAGGCACCTGTAACGTTTTATTAATAATTTTTCCCATTCTAATCCCATTAAAGTTCTATTTCCCCCATAAATATTCAAAATATTATTTTATATCAATAATTATGTCATAAAAGTTATAATCTAACAATTCTACCAAATTTCATGATGTTAGAGCATTATGCGCTCGTCTAAACAAGTTTCAATTAATTTTAATCTTTCCCTAAACTTACAAGTTATAATAACTATTCCAAATTATGATGTGGAGGTGTGCTCGTGACCACTTTGTCACACCGCGGAAATCCGAAACATCCCGATGTTGCCGTTGCTAATAAAGGTGTTATCCCTCCCTTTCATCTAAAAGTTTATTCTTGGACAAAATCATGAGCACCACAAGTATCTAGATTTTTATTTACCCGCCCCTTTTTTTCAGTATAGATAATTCTAGTTTCGATTTGCGAGGCAGTTGTTCTTTTTCCATAGGATTTCCGAATTCCACTTAATGAGTATGCGCGAGAACTTCTGTAACTGCGTGAATGAATAGAATACTCTTCTCTGGCAGGAATTATCAGAATTCAATCTGCGGAAGCAGCTCTGTGGTGTTTGGTCAACCTAACTTGAGTTTATTGAATGGTTTATTTATTATTTGAGAAACTATTAAGTTTATTCAAGGTAGATTAGAGATTTTTCTAAAGCAATGCGCTGCTCAAAATCCGTACTTAATACGAATTGGACGAATAAAAAAAAATCAATCATGATTTTGCTGAATGGGCTCGAGAAGTTCCACAAAATCCATTTATTGCGTACTGCTCGCTTTGTAAGAAAATAATAAACCTAAGTTCAATGGAAAAACAAACACACTGGTCATGCAAGGAAAATATACAAAATTGTGTGTCAGTTAAAAAAATGTAATTAATATTAGATTTTGTATTTAAAAGGAATCCGAAATCGTCAAATTTGTTGTCCAAAAAATAAATCGATTTCTTACTTTTTATTTCAAGAATTAATAATTTAAAGCTGAATTTTTATAGGCATTAAAACTTGGTGCGTCATATTCGTCCAATGAATGCATTCAATGATATATCGAAAATATTTTCACATATGTTCGCTGAAAGTGAAATAACTAAAAAGTGTACGTTAGGCCGTACGGAAATGTACCTTATTTGTTACGGATCAGCTGCATGAAACCGATGGCTGAAAAATCTGCAGAAATTGATGCCCAAATACTTGAATTTGCAAAAATGAATACATAAAAAATATAAACTTCCTTTTTAATTTTTTTTGTTAAGTAATCATTAAATGATTTGTTTCATTATAACAAAAATGTTATTTCACCCTAGTCCTTAATTAGTCACTTAAAGAGCATGAAAGGTAATGTATCCTCCTTAATATATAAATTTTGTCTTACTAAATTATAGATAGTAAATAAAGAATTTTGTAAATATAAACCTTTTTTTGTATATTAAAGCCATTTTTTTAAATAATGTCAAACTGTGTCAACTTCCTTGCATTTTCCACTCCTTAAAACCATATTTCATTATAACTAACATATGAGTGTATCCTCGTATCTTGAATACAAAAACAGGATTTTTTTTTTTTTTTCAGATTTGAGCGGCAACCCTATAATTATCAACTTTGAAACATTTAAAGTTTATCAGTCTTTTATTTCTTCCTAAGATTTGTTATTTTGCGCTGCTATAAAATTGAGAAATTACCATTTTCCTATATTGACATAATAAAGAAAATCAATCTTATTTTCAAGGAACATCTTTCTATCTAAATTATTCTAAAGCTCAGAAAGACACATTCGAAAATTTAAAGTTATCATTTAAAGTTCCTCGTTTTCTTTTACCTACCCGTCTAAAGAATTCTTTTCAAGATAAAATATCTTATAATCTCAAAACATATAAACTGCGATTTTGAAATAGTTCGATCTTATCGAATATAACTGATCTTTGCAATGCAAATACTGAAAAAAGGAATGGAAAAAGCGTGTTTTTGTATTTTAAAAAAATTCAGGTGAAAATTACTACACGTCAGATATATTTAACACCATCTACGAACAACAAAATTTATCAAACAGCAATGACAGTTTTGTGACTAATGCTGATGATAACACAGAATGCAGATTAGTCATATCATGATATTTTTATCACACATGAGGCTTGTATGATTCAGTGACTATATATGTTCAAATATGTGTTATGAAGTTTGCTTCTAAGATTTATATACTGGAAAACGTTCTTTAAATTTTTTTTTAAAGTCGTATTTTTTATTTTTTTAAAGGTGAATTAATTAGCCATTTAAATGGCAACATATTTCGATGATTGAAATAGTGGGAAAATCTGAAAATGCAATTGATATAATGGTATCTTATACCTCCTAATTTTTTTTAAAAAAATAGCTGAATCAAAGAAATAAATCAAATAACTATAACGAAAAGAGAAATTTGCACATTATTCTTTTCGTAGTAGAAGTATGGGAAGAGAGAGAAGAAAAAAAAACGTGTGTGTGTTCATAAAAATGTTATTAAAATAAATGCAATACGTATGTATATAAACTCAGCTATTAAAAAATGTTATTTTGAAATATACTTAAAAATGTTTTAAAGAAAATTATTAAAATTAGAGAAAAAAATGTACGGAAATGATATTGCTGAGAAACAAATTTTTGAATTTGGTTTTTCTTCGATAAAATATTTTTATTATTGTTTTTCGTACTATTTTAGAAACTTTATTGCAAATTATGTTCATTGTGCTATACGCCTCTATAATTTTTTATTTATATCGTTTAAAATTTGAAGTTAAGTTTTAAAAAGGAAGCGATCAAACTTAAACTAATGGCGCAACAGGTTTGCTGAATCGAAACACGTTCGTAAATATATATATATAGATAGGAGAAAACAGAAAATCATTCAGTATTGAAGTTTTGGAACAGAGTGAAGAATAGAGCAGAATATATTTCATGATTTTTTTTAATATATCGAAAAAGAAGATCAACGGAGTGATCTCCCCAGGACTTTCTTGCATATTCTTTTAAAAATTACCCATATTCTCTGCTATTTTCTTCTACCACGTTAATCTGGGGTAAGACCACGAATATCTTGTTTGGCATTGTTGAACGATAGTTATGAAATATAGATCTTTGATATGAATTTATTATTTTATTGAATTTATCTCGAGAATATGTATTTTGAATGTAATTTCCCGGTCAATTGATATCAAAATTTGATACAGAACAATAGTTATAATCACAAGTACTGAATTTCATTGAGTTGAGTTATTGCATTTATGAATTATTGTGTTTACATACCTGCAAAAATAAAGACAGGCAGATGGCCAACAATTTAACAGATTTGGCTTAAAATTGATATTTGCATTATAAATATTTAACCTTTGTGCTAAATTTTGGCTCTTTGCGTTTTGTAGTTATCGAGTTGCCTTGTACTCCTCAGATTTCTGTGAATGTATTTCATGCAAAATTTGAGTGAAATCTACAAATTTGGTTGTTAGTCCATATATCAAATTTCATTTGTCTAGCTGAATGCATTTTTTGAGCTATCGTGTTCACAGACATAATACCAAAAATGGGTTTTTCGAGCGCAAGGAAGTCTGAAACATAGAGATTCATCAATATCTCGAGTTCGAATTGTTTGAGGATTACAATATTTTTTCTATACTTCTTATACGAGAAAGAAAAAAAATAGGCCGAATCTGTATAGCTTGATCATAAACAAGCTAAGAGGAAGACTCAATGCGAAATATTAATAACAAGCATAAGAAAGCGATTCCAATTTCATTCACAACAGTGAAAATATTGTAAATTATACTGAAAAATATATTTTTAAGTAAATAAAACTTAAACTAAAGAATGTTACAGCAATTAAATTGTTTTAATTGAAAATAATTATTTTGTAAACTTTAAAACGATATGAAAATCATTTTATGTAGGAAAGTTTTCAGAAACTGCAGTCAAAAAACGCCCAAATATCGTTTAATTTTAAATTAATTTTTTAAATTAAAAAAATGGCATTCAGAGGTCACATTTCCGCTCTTCAAAGTATATATGTGCAGGGCCCGACTTAGCTTAATTGAGGCCCGGGGTTAAAACTTCTTTGGGGGTCCCCTCTGCTTCACTACTTCAGTAATGAAGAACCGAAGTTTATAGAGGTATTTAAATTTTTCACCTGATTATAGATATATAACAAGAAAATTAATTAGAACCTAAAATAGTTATAAAGTCCCCCTCCCTTCCAATGGTCAGACTAAATATCGTTCAGTCCATTTTATTTATTTTCTGACAATTCTATGCCCATCAATAAAAGGATATAGCACATCTGAAGAGCCAAAATTGGACAAAAATATTATTTAAATTTATAATTAGAAAATGTAAAGACTTTTTTAGCAATTTGAATTAATTAACGAAAAATATCATAGACAAATCCTATGCACTTAGAGAATAGAGAAAATCCAGACCGATTAATTATTCAAATTCCAGTAAAAAGATAATTTTAATGTACATGCATTAAAGATAAATTTTACGTACAAGGTGGATATATATTTATATTTAATTAATTATTGCATGCAAAACTTAAAAGAAAAGGTGGGAGGGAAATGCCCCATACTTTTGTTAATTTTTATCTTTGAAAAGCAATGTTAATTTAACTAATTTATTATTTTCTTTCCATTAACTGAATTAAAGCTATTACACAATATTCTGCTAGACTGTATTATTACTAGGTAAGAAAAATTGAGAATAATAAAATTTATATTGACCTTGAATGATTATACTTATTTTTAAATCTACAAAATTTTAACATGTTTATTACTAACTCAGTTTTAACCAAGATTTACTATTCTCTCAAAATAATAAATATACTGTATATATAAAATAAACTTTCTAATTGATTTGGGGGGGGGGGCTGTGATGTGAGGGCCCAGGGCAACTGTCCCGTATTCCCCTACCTTAGTCAGCCCTGTATATGTGCAAAATTTGGTAGGTCTGTGTCAAACTATCTGGTCTTTAGAGAGTCAACATACACACATTATCTTTTATTATTTGTAGAAATGAGTATTTATGATTATTTTATCTTAATAAGTCGGTTGCCTTGAGAAACATATCATAATTAATAGTATCTACAGCTCCAATTTCTTTTATGATAGTTGGCATAGGGTTAATAAATTGTAGAGTAGCTTTGCAATTAAAAGGAATCCTACCATTCCAGATTAATAAAATGGAATTAATTGTGCAGTGCAAATTCTAAAACACATATTTTCAGATTTTTTTTTTCTGTTTTTGCAAAATATTACACAAAAAAAAGATAAATAAAATTATAATGATGCATTCAACTAATTATTGCATTTAATTGCATTGCTAATTAAAAAAGCTACTTTAATGAATTAGCTGTTTTGTGCAAGTGATGAATGCTGGTGCACTACTGTGTATTAAGTTTTTATTTTTTTAGCTATATTATTTACAAACTCATGAAAAGACAGACCGACAGAAAGTCATTTGATGAACGTAAATCAAAATTTTATACACATTTAAATTTCTGGAAATGAAACTATGAACAAATTTTACCCATCCAATTCCTTTTTGAATTTTTGTGGTCACATCCATGCAGCTAAACAAATAAACTGCCAGATTTCAGCCAAATTTTTTAAAGCTCGTTGCATTTTTGAATTATCGAGTTAAACAGACAAGCATAATTCCAAAAATGCTTTTCTTGAATTCATGTAACTTCGTAAGTCTTTTGATCGAATTTTTGGATGATAATCGTATATTCTCCTTCGTGACTTCATTTACCAAAAAATAAACAGTGATCATCATTATTGATGGTATTTTGATATTTAAAGTAAGTTCATCACAAAATACAGGGTGTTTATTTAGTCCCGGACCCATTTTGATGTTTAATAACTCATAAAATAATGAAGATATAAACAAACTTATGGCATTTATTGATGGAATAAATCATATATTTTCCTTTTTCAGGTTTGAATATTTTTACTTTTGTAAATATCGCCTGCGCGTGTGGTTAATTTCAGATAATTTCATTTTCCAGTCTAAATATCTGTACTTTTCTAAATATTGTCTGCTTATTAATTGCATTTTTCTCTCTTTTGTTTTTGGCAACTATTGAAATGTTGTTTACTTTTGATGTGTTTGTTCTATATAGTATTTTTGTGTGTGATGTTTTATTCGAGCGGATATTAAGGAGAATGCATACACAACAAGAGAAAGCACAGATTTTATGGTGGTTCATAGAAACGAAATCGATAGTGCAAGCACAGAGAAATTTCAGAAGAATTTACCAAAAAGATCCTCCATCCAAAAACAGCATCTTGCGGTGGAAAAAGAATTTTCTAGAAATTGAAAGTATCGCAGATAAGAAACTTTCCGGACGTCCTTCCACAAGTGATTTTGATGTTGAGCGTGTCAGAGAGACATTTTTACACAATCTAGAATATCTGTGAGATCAGTGGCAACAGAATTAGATATGCCAATTTCGACGGTGTACAAGGTTATTAAGAAAAAATTGACTGCATGCATACAAAGTTCAAATTGTTCAAGTTTTGGAACCGAACGATAGGCCTAGGAGGATGGCCTTTGCAACAGATATGCTAAGGAGGATAGAAGATGGTGCTGATTTTCTGAAGCGCATAATGTTCTCCGATGAAGCATCCTTTCCTGTTTCTGGCATTGTTAATCGTCATAATGTGCGCATATAGGGATCTGAAAACCCCCATGAATACCGTGAGGCACAAAGGGATTCCCCAAAGGTTAATGTGTGGTGCAGACGAATGCACGACCGAGTCATTGGGCCTTTCTTTTTTACAGAAAAGACGGTCTCATCAGTCGTATACTTAGACATGTTGGAAAACTTTCCACAACTAGAAGAGCTTCAGCCACATGTCTTTTTGCAATAAGATGGTGCGCCACCTCATTGGGGTACCATCGTTCGTACTTCTTTGAATGGCCATTTTCCAGGAAGATGGATTGGGCGAGGAGGTCCAATTCCTTGGCCACCTAGATCACCTGACATAACGCCGCTGGACTTTTTCCTTTGGGGGTTTGTAAAAGACAACGTTTTCAGGAGGAGAGTGTCGAACATTGATGACCTAAAATCCAGAATTACAACCGCAATAGGCTCTGTGGATGCCAACATGCTTGCCGCTACCTGGTGTGAAATTGACTATCGACTTGATATTCTCCGTGCGACGAAGGGGGCACACGTGGAAGTTCATTGTCAAGGGTCATGAAACTTTTTGAGTCTATTTAACCATTTATGTTATTAATTTTAATATATTTATTTTATGAGTTATTAAACATCAAAATGGGTCCGGGACTAAATAAACACCCTGTATTGTTATTAAAATGACTGCATTTATTGTAACATTCTTTGCTTTTCTTTCTTTTCAGGTAAATTTATGTAAATATGTTGAAAATATTATTTTGTTTGTAAAAAATTTATGTTAATTTTGATTACCGTTTGATTCTGCACTCTAACATTTAGTTTAGAATTGATGGAATGGATTCAATCTTTAAAACTTTTTCTCCAGTTGCATTACGATGAGCGATGGAATTCTTCAGTTTCCATTTTGAAAAGAAGGCGGATTAATTTCTTTATCATTTCTATTGTTGATAAAAGATCAAATTCAGAAAACTCCCAACATCCATTTGTCCCATGGTACGACTCCCACCATTTGTTAACTTCTTAGCAGAAAATACTTCACCTTCATCTGGTAGAATACCTACCCTTTGACTAGCTTTACTATGTGTAAAATAAATTAAAACTTTTTTAATTGAATTTAAAAACAGAAAAAAAATTTATTGGGAGCTCAGAATATGGGATCTTAATTAACACAAAATTCCCAAATTAACAGAAATTCCCCCAAATAAACAATATCTACAAGAAATTGTATTTCATTCAGAAAGTCGAACAACACCATGAAGACTTCACACAATATTTTATGCAAAGAAGGGTACTATAATTTTTTTAGTATTAAAATGAATAGACAGAATCGAGATTACGACATATTAAATAGAAAACACTAAATTAATTTTTGGATTCAGTTTTAACTTAATTAAGTCTGTGGATGATTTTCATT
Organism: Argiope aurantia; assembly: GCA_026543865.1. NCBI lineage: Eukaryota > Metazoa > Arthropoda > Arachnida > Araneae > Araneidae > Argiope > Argiope aurantia. The sequence continues at coordinate 1,279,154 of JAPMOR010115756.1, forward strand.
TTGGGTCTTTATTTCAACATAGCAAAAAAGAGCAAAACTGTGACCATTCGAAGACCAGATCATGATTATTAGTAAACTGAAACGATTATTGATTGTAGGAATTGTTTATAATTCAAAGTTTGAGTTTTTAAGGAATATTTCAAAATTTTTCTTTTCAAATTTTCTTTATAAAGCTGTATTTGAAACGATTAATAGACATAATTTCAAAGAAAATTTTTTGGAACTGAAGAAAATTTTAAAATGTGTAGACTTATTAAAATATTAAATTCAAATTTTTAGACTACTAAAATACTTTCTTTTTGTTGTACTCTTATATAAAATAATAATAATAACAATAATTCAAAAATAGAACTATAGTTTTTAAAAGCTCTTTTCTTATAATATAATTACAAATTTTGCTATCGATTAATACCATATCGTATGCAATGCACAATGCATCTGATTGCTTCTTATCTTAACCTGGTTTTGTTAATTTTTATATTGTCTTGCCCGCTAAAAACTGCATTTTTCACTTAAATGCATCTAATTGAAATTTGTTTTTCACCTCCTATGATGGTGTTCAGTGCATCTCCCCTATCTTTCTTATTCCAGTTATATGTACTTTGAACTTTTTCCCTGTACCCTTCGATCCATGGCTCCTCTTTATTACAACTCAGCTAATCTGAAAAAAATAGATTTGCACCAAACTACAAAGGTCATTTCTTTTCAAGCTCCGACTGATCAAAACAAAAAGCAAAAGTAGAGAACAAAAAAAGAGGTCTTACTATAAATTAAGTACAATCATGGTTACTCTTTGACAATAATCACCGCGAAAATTCAGACATTTGTTATATTGTTGAATCAGATATCTATTCGTTTTTCCCAACAGACAACTTAATTGTATTTCTTCACAGCCAACTTCACCCTTAAGAGGCATAATCATTACATATTTTGACAGCTGATATAGCAAAGCTTGCTTGTAAAAAGTTCGATTGATTCTACGCAGTAGTTTTTGGTCGATACCCTTTCAAATATGAAAAGTGAAAAATAGCATTTTCGGAATATTTTACTATTTTTACTATCGAAAGGGTAAAAATGCTGTTCAAACAAGAAAAAAAAATTGTCCGATGTGTATGGAGAAAATGTATTAATAAACTCGCCTGGACCAAAACTGGTTTGCTACATTTTGATCCGACAATTTTGATGTTGAAGATGTACTTTGTTCTGAAAGGTTAGTTGAAGTCGATGAAGACACAATAAAAGCATTAATTGATGCAAACTGGTGAAAAACAACTCGTGAGATCACTTAGAGATTAAATTTATCTAATTCGATGGTTCATGATAATTTGAAACGTCACGGTTTAATCTCAAAGTTCGACATATGTGTTTCTCATGTTCTTACGAGAAGAAATTTGGGCTATCGCGTTCATGCCTGTGATTTACTTCTCAAATGCCCCCCCCCCCCGAAGGAAAATGATCCATTTTTGAAGCGCATCATCAGTGGAGGAGGCGAGGAATGGGTTGTCTACAACAATGTTAAACCCAAGAGATCGTGGAGTAAAAGAGATGAATCAGCTCAAAGCATTAAAATAAAGTCGAAGTCATACAAGTTTTATAACTCTGCAAAAGCTTTTACAACTTGTAAGGAATATATTGCCGCACTCACCATATTCTCCAGATCTGGTACCTTCCAATAATTATTTGTTTCGGTCTCAACAAAATTTTCTAATTAGTAAAACGTTTACTTCAAATGAGGACGTCAAAAAATCCCCAGAATCAGTTTTTGCCAACAATGATAAAATAATTTATATTCGTGAAATCATGCTACTGTCAGAAATATGACAAAAGGTATTGGACCAGAATGGGCAATATATAATTCAATAAAATATTTATTCACTATAAGAAAATCGTCTTTCATTTTTATTTAAAAAGAAAATGAAATTACTTTCTGAACAACTTAATAACATCCACTCCAAGAGATAGATTGATTTTAACTTTCTAATTAACTCTTTATTAGTCTGCAGTTAGGATTTTGATATCCTAGCCAATCCTTCAAATCAAGGAAGAAATGAAAATCACTTACCACATTCTTCATGAAGGGGAACAAAGGTGTAAAAGTATCGCAACAGAAGATCTTAATCAGAGAGTTAAACAGGTCTTTCGAAAGAAATGGGAGCTTTTCTGACTAACTGGCGGATCAACATAAAGAAATTGCTACTTTCGAAGGTGGATATTGAGACATTTCTTCTCCATATTATTTTCTTAAAAGAAAATTCGAAGAACTTTCAGACTAAAATGAAGCTTCAGAGGAATGTTACATCACCTGGACAAAGTTTCTCAAAAAAAAAAAAATGTAATCAGAAACCTGGTCTAACAGTATGATTTTCAATGTGATTACTTGGAAAAGTAAGGATGATTGTACATAATTTTTGGTAATATATTTATTTTGTTCCCTACACTTGCCTTTTTGTATGGTATATCAGAGCTAGAGAAGTGTATCAAAATAATAGCTGTCATATAAATTACAACAATATACGTTACGCGATGAGTATTTAAGTGGTGTTTTCTATAGCATCAACTTGCAAAAGTAATTATGACAATAAAAGGAAAATCATTGGAATTTTAATACTTTCATTTTTATTATACACTAGCATCCTTTGGCGCACCATTTGATTCGTTAGGAATGTAATTAGACTTTAAATTCAGTTAGATTCTTATGCATAATTTGTTGATCATGATCTCAATAAATGACTTTTTTAGATCAAATTTCGAAAGACGTGAACGCAGTGTTATTTCGCTAGCTTTACAAAATTAATAATTAATTGAACGATAAATTAATTTTAATTTATTGTTCTATAAATTATGCATATGAACTTTCCAAATAGAATTGAGTTTCTGTGATATTCTAATGTTATTACAAGCTAATGTATCTGAAAATTTATTACAAATTACACATTGTCTTTTGTGATACTGCAATTTTACTTTTTGATTCGTCATGTAAAATGCACAAATCATAAACTGAATCCTTAGCTTTCAACAATGGAAGAAAAACATTAGATTAAATATTTGGTGGGAGGTTGAAAATGGGTTGAATTTCCTTGCATTAATAAAATCTATTGTTGAAAATTAGGCAAAAAAAAAAAAAAATGCACTACTTCTAAATTTACATTAAGTTAAAACTATCTTTTAAATGTTTATGTAGTGTAAAAGCAATTCTTGAGCAATTAAATTTTCAGGAGCTAACCTTGGAATCACTTCAAAGCTTCCCTCAGTTTCTTCCAATCATACCAGAGGGAACTGCTTTTAATAGAATAAATGAGGTCAGTAACTACATTCATGTCCATAATAAAGATAATGCAAGTTCAGGAAAAGAAAGAATCAGAAGCAAAACAAATGTGACTTATTTGTGAAGCCTATTTATTAAACAAAAGGCAAAGAGCAAAAAAGATGCTATATGTTTGATATCATTAATACAAATTGCAATTTTTTGCTCCCTGGAGCATATTGCAAAAAAAAAAAAAAAACTATTTAAAAAAACCAATATTACATGGTTGGTATGATGGTTAATAGTATGTCTCCCAGACGAACCAATACAGTCCGTACAACGCCTAGGTATGCTGAGTATCAAATTATTGATCTGATATTGGGGGATATTACACCACTCATCAAGCAATGCTCCCCGAAGTTCCGGTAGACATAGGAGATGGTTGACGGATTGCAACTTGTCGGCCGAGCATGTCCCACACAGGCTCTACTGGATTTAAGTCCAGTGAGAATGCTGTCCAGTCCATACGGGTGATATCCTCCGATCGAAGGCATTCGTTTACAATGTTTGCATGGTGAGGTCGGGCTTTGTCATCCATAAACACGAATTCTGAGCCGTACATGTTGTTCCAGAATGACGTCCCGATGGATTTGGCCTGTTATGGTTCTTATTTGAACCTGCAGGTCAGTTCTGGATCCCAGACTAATTCCTGCCCAAACGAGCATTCCTGCACCACCGTAACGGTGTCGTTTAATGATGTCCTCTTGGTGGTAACGGGTACCTGGCGCTCTTCATATGAAAGCCCGTCGAGAATCAGACTGCAAGCTAAATCTGGACTCGTCGGAAAGCATCACACAAGCCCACTGTTGCGGTGTCCACAATACATGCTCCCTACTCCACGCTAACTGCATTTGACAATGAGTTGCAGTAAGTAGAACATATTTGACAGATCTACGAGCATATAGACCAATCTGCCCTAAGCGTCTGTACACAGTCTGCCTTGAAACTGTCGTACCAGAAGCTGAAGAGAACTGACGAGACAGGTCTGATGCTGTGCTCCGTCTGTTTCTTTCGGCAATAACTGCCAAATACCAGTCCTCATTTGACGTTGTAACTCGGGGGCGACCTGTGCTGTAACGTCTACTCACATTACCATCATCTTGGAATCGTTGCCAAAGCCTGGAGATGACACTCTGGTCGATTCCAAGTTCTTCAGATACTTCCAGCTGAGTGCGCCCAGATTCCAGACAACCGATAATTCCACAACATAAAAAATCATCCAAATGCGTCCTTTGTGTTATAACTATGCGGTTATTGCACTGAAAAAGGCTTACAAAGCGTTTGCGAACAATTTTACTTCTTTGCCTGTATTCCTTATATGTCACTCTCTTACACTCTCGTCATTGTGACTTAATATTGGTGTCATCTAGTGGCTTCCTGCAATTTGCATATGATTTTTGAAGAAGTATGTAGTCATTTTAAGGGTGATATATGTATTTTAGAGTTCGATTTCCGCGTGACTCTGAATTATCCTTAATTTATGGACATGAGTGTATATAGTATTTGAATAAACCTCATTGAGCTGTAACATTTTGTACATCATGCAAGGGTTTTCGTTGAAAATGTCCTCAGATTTTTAAATACAATATGATATAACTCAAAATTTAATAGTTTCTGTCAATAGATATTTTATGATATTTGTAAGCTTACGGTATTTTTTTAATGCCATTATGGTTAAAGTATATTGAAATCTCAAATAGATTTAAAATTGCACAATAAAAATATAACATACCAAAATCCATGCTTGAAAAGCGGCGAAATTTGTTCAGTCATTGAAATTGGGAAGCTATTTGTAACATTATTTTGTGACATCTCCTGAGAATTGGGAGTGGTGGAGATCAGACAATCTGTAATGACATATTTAGAAGTCATGAGATTTCACATATAAGAAGTTTAAAATATAATTATAGAAGAAAACATTGAAAATACCTTTCCAAAAGCAGATCATTCGCTACCGTATGTTTCTAACATTAATAGAAACAAACTGCTTAGCTGAATGTTCATTTTTCTCAATAGGAGTATTTAAAACCTCAATAAGAACAACTATACAAGTCAGGCATCAGGACAGATTCTTTATCCTATATTTCGTGATTCAAATGAGTTACGTAAGCTTTATTTTGAGAATCTGATCAAGCTTAGAAAAAAAAGAAAGTACGAAAAAAAATTTCAAATACAAAGAAGAAGTATACAAAAATAAGCATGATTTTCCATATTATAGCAAATTTTAAATTATTTCTGTAAAAAAAATATTTTATGCTTATTAAGATTTATGCTTTGAATCACACACACACACACACATTCACACGCGCGCGCGCGCGCCCGCGCGTATATAAGTACATATACGGGAACACCAAAAGTCTTGATCCGATTTCTATTTATCTCTGTAACCTATCTATTAATTGGAAGAAAACCAGGAGTTGCTTTATCAAAAACTTGTGAGGGTGATTTTATCCAACTTGAATAATTTCACATAAATAATATAATGTTTTTAACAATTTTATTAAGAGCATATTGCTCAAAAAATTATTCATAAATTAAAAACTTTTATTTCATTATACAGTACACTGCAATTCATTTTTTTAAATTTATTAATCCTATTTAGAGCTTCATTTACTTCAAGAATAGTGTATATAAAAATTTTATGCTAATTGTCTTTTTTTAATTTCTTTCAATGATTCACCCCCCCCCACTTCCCAACACATATACATATCTAACCAAGAATGGTTATGTTAGAGATCATTTTTTTTTATTTCAGTAAATTTAATTGATTGAAAAATACGTGTTAAGTTTCATCAAAATTGTTCTGGCTGTTCTAATTATTCTGTACTTCATTCCTTGACAGTAGTAATCATTTTAAGGGTTCCATTAGAGAATTTTAATCCACTACATTTTTTAAGTTAACTAATTGCAATACGAGAATAAAACTTCATGCCCATTCATTCTAATTCTTCCATTCTTTTGACTCTACCCAATCCAGGATGGAGTAGATTTGTCATGGTTAGTCATCATCACCAGAGATAAATTACAATTAATGCGCACATAAAATAACCATCATTATTAACACAGAATACTTAACTTTGTTACGTTATCTTCATGATATTATCCGGTAATCAGAGTATTGAGTAACGTCATAGAAATATCGTATCTTGGGTCAATAAGGACCTGTATTTTTTGCATGTGGCAATCTAAATAGGGCTATTCGAATGTGTTTAGGGCTGGTCTTAGGAGAAGCGAAGCTCAATAAGAAAAAAAAATGTAGTCTCAATATTTGGAAAAATAAATGTAAGAATCTAAATATTTGGAATTAAGTATCTAAATATTTGGAGTTAAAAAAAACAGTGGAAGTCTTCTCTCTTCGTCATTCTGATATACTTGCACAAGATGACGTGCTTTATGCTTCGTAGTGCAGTGACAAAAACTGTATAAGCAATCCTTTCCTTCCCTTAGGAAACAAAATTTTATGTAAAATTAGAATTTTTGTGACAATAACACATTGCAAATTTCATTCACCAATGGTATCATATTTTTCAATTAGTTTTCACGTATCTACAGAAAGTTAACTAACAATGGGTAAACGTTTTCATAGATACATATCATAATATGATACAGATCAGATGATGCTAATAATAAAATTTTCTTTTTAGGTTTTTTTCGTTTTTGAGTTATGTCTACAAGCAAACTCCGGAAAGGTAGATTTCTTATAAACGGATTTTATTAAAATTCTATCAATATCTACAATTTTTGCTCTGAGATTGTAAACCAAATTTCGTCTATTGAGTTTATGATATCATGTTGCAGATTTAATTAAGAAATATTTTTTCCTGGCTGAGGAAGGTCGAAAGCGTGAAGATTCTTCGAATTCTCTGGTTTGAATGTATCGAGAATCCGATAGTTTTCTTTTATATATTTTATATTTTGCAAAGCAAGAAAAAAAGTTAGGTCTTAAATTCTTTATCAACGTTTTGCAGGTTATTTGCAATGTTTCATCCAACTGTAGTAATATCACAACTGAAATGACCTCAGAATCAATAGCATTCTGTAGCGGGGCCATTTATGTGGAAATGGTCCAGTCGATTCAAGGTCGACATTTTCTGTGAATATGCTCCATATTGCCTGATGTGAAATGGCCTACTGCCTGGATGCTTCTCATGTGGCTAAAAAAGTATTATATATGGCTATTATTACGTGCGCAAGCCAAATTTCAAATTTCTTTCTGTATTGTGTTAAATATTTTTCTTTCTTGCATAATTAAAAGAAGGTTAATTATGGAAGAATGGCCATTTATAACCAATGCAATTGTTTTGAATCGCCTTGTTTTAGATTATTTCGTTTTAGATAAATCACATTTTGGAATTTTTTTTTGTATATATAAAACATTTTTTGAAGAAGTAGGTTTGGAGTTTTAATTACTTTTTATTTCTTCTAATTAATTCAGGTAATTTTTTTCTTCTTAATTTAAAGAAATAGTGAAATTTTTATGTTATTAAGATTTTAAGATTACTTTTAAAAAGCTAAGACGAATACTATGCAGCATATGTAATAGGAAGACAGAGAGCAGGAAAAAGAAAGCTAAAGAAAGTATTTTGAACTTCATTTCTGAAGTTTCAGAAAGGAATTTGCCGACGTTGGGTTATGATTACGCGAGAAAAATAATAGTACTCTCGACTCAAAGCTATAGTGAATCCGGAGTTCGAATGATTAAAAAATTATTTTCCAAATGTAAATTAATAAGGGATAAGATTAAATACATATATTTTCAGTCTTAGTTTCTTTTAGTTAAAATCATTGGTGTAAAAAATTACAAAATGAGTCAAAAATTGTTTGAAATGCGCAAATAAAATTGACAGAGATAAGAGGATCCCAAATATGAAAGTTCTAAATACTGCTTATTAAAATTCAAAGTTTTTTTTTTTTTTTTTTTTACTTTATTAAAAAAATTATCCTTTGAGAGCTCACGCAGATCGAATTTTCAAATCGTTCTTAAAACCCCAAAACTTGTTTTGTGATCAATTCAATTATTTTTCTCTTTCATTAATGTTTAGGAACTTCCTTAGACAAAATTATTCTTAAAAAAATTCTCATAATTATAATTAACTTTTAATAGGAATTATGATCAAAACATGAAAAAAAAAATGACATCCTTAAAAGATCCAGTACAAGTACGTACATTGCAGTGTGAAACTCACAAATGTAATCATGGTCATATCTTATAGTTTAACATAGTTTTTATTTGTAGATGGAACAAAGATAGACATAATATTCTTGGTTCATCCAGGATGTAGGCCACTCAATACGATTCACTTGGAAATATTAATGCTATAGATGCAGTTTTCATAGAATTATGTGAAATGACATGTAATCTTAATACTGATTGAAATTGAGAAATCGTAGCTAAAAAATTAAAAATTGTATGTGATTATAAGCATATAAACGTATAAATAATAAAGGAATAAATCGCAACTTTGTTAATAGACTTCAAAATTAGGCTGACTGATAGATTTTATTTAAACCTGATTTTATAATATTGTTACGAAAGAATAGAAAAGAAAGTCTTAAATTCTAGGAAGTAAGATTTCAGTTTGAATATTTCTTCCTTTCCTTTGTTTTCAAATTCTTTCAATGCTTTATTAATCTTTCATCTATAAATGCTGCCACAGTGATTCATCGTTTTCTGGATCCTCAAAAATGTTATAGATTCATTAATCCAGTATTTGTCTTTTAAAAAAATCACCGATTTTTCAAATAACTAAATGAAATTCATTTTGGCAGAAATTTAGCTTTTAATTCTTTTAAAAAAGCGAAACTAATAAAAAGAAGTATTCCGAGCATAACTTTTAAAGATCACTAACCTCGCTAGAAGAAAATTAGATTTAATCCTTAGTATCATAAATATTAACTTAATTTTGAATTCAAATTATTGTTTTCAGCAAAAAGTTATAGATAAATAATTTAAAAAAAAATCCATATTTCTCAAAATATTTTTATTTGATCTTCAATAATGCAGTCCCGTGATCTTTCGTTTCGTTCTTCATCGTTGAAAGTTAAATTTAGACAATTTTAAGTTATAAATATTTACTGTCCTATTTCTAACTGTTCCTTGAAAATTAATTATTGTAAATTCATCATTAAATTTCTTATATTTAATGCAATGTTTACAAAATTTTACATATGACGTTCGTTTACTCACAAGGCTTTAGACTTGCCACGTCAATTACGTGACGTCAGCCTGCTATCGCCATCCACTGTATACACCCTCTTTACTTTGGGTTCATGAAACGTCGCGCTGTGTTAGCCATTTTGTAGGGCATATATTTGGAGTTGACATATTTATAAAATCATTTTCCTTATCTTTAAAGCTACTCCTGTCAAAAGTTTGCCACTTAAATTGTAATGTCCACAATGAATCCCGAATAGTAAGTATTTTATGTTATTTAAATTGAGTTTTTCCTTGTTCTGTTCGATTGTTGAAATATTGTACAGATTTTTAATTATATAAAAAGTTATTTTGTACCAAATTTTAATTTTCGATGTAAGTAAAGTCATTACTTTTAACGTTCAATTACTTAAAATCGGTACAAAATTGTGAAGAAATATAATTCCTGCAAATTGAAAAGCCATGTCATTGTTTTCATGTGATATTTTTAATTGTTCTGATGCGTAATACCTGGATAGTTAGATAATGTATTTAGTGATCATGTGATTTTTTTTTCTTATGTATATTGCTGTTTATAAATAAAATCTTAAAAGCGGAGGAAAAGTTAATTTATTAATGAAAAATTTATTCGAGACGATTTTATTCTGTTTATTTTGAAGAATTTCCTTATAGCGTATGCACATAATGTCGTCTGTACATACGACTCGTAATTAGGAAGTATAATATAAATAATCGATATATTTTCTCGTTTTATATACAGTGAAGAAGTTAATATCAAACATCAGTATCTTTGAAATTTATATAAACGCAAGCTACATAAGCCTAACAAATAAAAATTACTTCTTTATGTTCGTTTAATAAGAATAATTGATTCTATTGTGCTGTGTTTTGTAATATTTTATGTACATTCTTATGCATAAAGTGTTTACAAATGATTATATGAAATTTTGTTGCAAGAACTGCGAAATCAAACTTGATTGAAATTTTGTACAAGTAATTAGCATGATATTTTTTAACACCCCCTCTCTTTAAATTAACATATATAAGCAACTTTTATGACAAACCTGTTTATTTTAAGTGCTAAAATTTTATGCTGAGTGCGAAAAAGAATGTTTATTTATGGAAATGTCTGATAATTCCTTTGTTATCTGCTCATTGTTCCCATCAAACCACCTCCTAAAATAATATTGCTTGGTCCTGTAATTTTATTGATCTTTATATGAATTAAACTTTATTTAATTGAATTAAGTTTTTTTTAGATTCTTAATTTGATTTTACACTATTGAGAATTAAGCTCATTCTTAAAAAAAAAAAAGGGTAATTGATTTTTAATTTTGATCATTTAATGTATAAAGCATTTTAACAAAAATTGATTATCTACTTAACTTTCTGTAAAACGTCAACTTAAAATTTAATATTAAATTTCATTTGAGATAATTACTTTCCACCCAATTTATTTAAATTTTCCTGATTTCTTTCAATGATTGTATGTGATTATATTAGAGTATTTGTTTTTATAATGGAAATAAACAATGCAATATAGGTTATTTCTTTTAATATTCTAATTTTTGTTTTGGGGAAATTCGAATTGGATACGAGTAAAATTTTTCATTAGTTTTGCTAATTAATATAATATCTAAATATCTTGTTGAATAAATGCTGATAGGAAATTTATTTTTATTCATGCTGAAAATTTTAATTCTGAGAGAATTTAAACTATGTGCATGAAAGATTTGTAAAGTAACTTATTATTATATAAATTTTCATTTAAAGATCAATTATTATAATTGAAAATATAATATTGATCCTAAGTAAAATTAAAAAAATTCTTTTAATACTAGAGAGGAAAACATGAAATGTTTAAGAAATATTACTGGTAGTCACTATGTAGGATTTTTTAAAAAATTTATGCCTATGCAAAATTAAATCTTTTTATAAAAATCTGAATTTCCAATATTGATATTAGAATTTAGCGTATATTTGTATATATGCTTAAATATTGCAATTTTAATTATTTAATTTGTTGAAATAATATAAACTTATGTGCAAGTTAAAATGTAACGAAATTCTTTTTTAGTGATTACTTGTTTAAATTGCTACTTATTGGAGACTCTGGTGTTGGAAAATCATGTCTCTTACTGAGATTTGCTGTAAGTGTTATTTAAAATATTTACTGAGATTTTTTAATATGTAAAAAACTATATTATGAATTGTTGATTCTTCCATCAATATAATTAGGATTATTTTTTAGTCATTTTTTCAAAGGTCAAAGAATTATAATGTTAGAACTGTAGATTAGAATTAAGAAAAATAAAATATTGTTGAAAATTTAAAGATTTAAATAAATTTAAATTAGTTTATTTTAAATTTTAAAGAGATAATGAAAATTTCTTTCTCCTGTTTATCAAATATATAATTACTATATGCTGCATTTTTTACTTTTTCTATAGTTATTTTAAAAACTGCTTATGTAAAAAAAAAAAAAAATCTAAATTGCCTTTGGAATATTGGAGTCAATTGGTTCTTTTATCTTTATGTTCGATGAATGGTAGTAATCTTTAATTTGATTACATTGTTATCACATTTTTAGTTTAAGAAACTTATGTATCATATCTGAATTCTGTATAATGAAATGTTTAGTTCATTCTTTTCTAATAAGTCTTCTAAATTAGGTATTGGATAATATTTAATGACATTTCATATTAAGTATTATTAATATATTTAATTTGCTTATGTGATTTCTTGCTTTCTTGATCCTGTGAAATTAAACATTTAAGGCATTTAATTAATTAGTTTTTTAAACATTTTGTAACTTAATGAATATTTCCATATATATATAATGATGGTGATTAAATTATTATTTTTTGAATTTAAAATGGTGTTTTTAAAATATCACTTTAAAATTCTCTTGTAGGATGACACATACACAGAAAGCTACATCAGTACAATTGGGGTTGATTTTGTAAGTATCTTATTTATTTTCCTTGGAATGAGCTGCTTCAAAACTCAATTATTGAGATATGTGCAGCATTTTTATATAAAAATATTTTAATTCCTTCAATACTTTTTAGATTAAAATTTGTATTTCATCTAGTTTAACATGGTCAGAATATAAAATTTAACAAATCTGTTGCTAGTTTGGTTAATTTAAATTTTATTTAACAATTTGAAGAGTTAAAACATTGTACCTTACTATACATTTTCTTCCAAAAGTGATAGTTTAACGAAAACTTGAAACTTTTAGTAAGTAATTTTTAACTTTTATATCCTATCTCTTTTATGTATGAAAATTTTGAATCTTAATTCAAGATAAATTTTAATTGTAAAATGCATTTTTTATGTCTATTTTCTAACATTATCAAATGACATTGAACATAAGATGTAACATTTAATGAAATTTCAACTTAACTTCAAATGAGATTAACATTTATGAAGTTGGATTTAATATTCTTAATTATTCTAGATATTTTTGTTTTATAATGGCATTTTAGACTAATTACAATGTAATTTGTTTAGCTATTTAATAAATATTGCAAACCAAATGAAGTACCATCGGCTGTTTAGTAATATTTCTTAATATTGGAAAGTTTTTAAAAATGGAATTAAGATCAAGAATCAAACATTTGTATAATTCTTGTAATATTTTAGTATAATAAGATCAACTGTGTCTGCTATTAGATAAATTTAGTTTCTTGATCTAAGAAATATTTTTTGATATAACTTACAAAAACCACCAGAAGTTTTTTTAGCTTAAAGCAATTCATTAAAAATTTATAAAATAATTTTGGCTGTTTTTTGTTTTAACTTATGAGGAAAAGTTCTGACTATTACCTTTACAAGGAAAAAAAAAAAGTGAGAAAGATGATAGAAAATGGAATTTTTATTTTTTAAGGGAAATCATTTTAAAAAGTTATCAATTCTGGAAATTGCATTTGATGTACAGAACAAGTTAGTTTTCTCATTGCATATCTCTATATATGCCCTGTTAACATTAAGGGGTAATACTACAACAAATACATGTAAAAATCACTCAAAACAATAAATTTTTAGATTGAATCTTAAAATTTTGTCTTCTAGTGATGCGGTTAATCTATGTGGCTATTTATTGTCTAAACCATAAATAGACACATAGATTTTAAGCATTAATTATAATGGATACTGCTTGCAATAGGCTTTGAATCCAAGCCAAAATGATCTATATAATCAAAATGCCTTATTATTAATGCTATACTATATGAATATGAGGATGTGAAGGAAAAAAAGGGGGGGGGCTCAGCTCCCGTATACGGCCTCCGCCAAATTGGCGAGAAATTTGGCGATAAACGGTAATTTCTGGTTACCGCCATCGGCTTATGTATTCTTTATGGTAACCTGAAACCGTAGAACATATTCAGTATTTTTATGTGTTTTTATAAGGAGCAGCTCACATATACAGCTATTAACTTTTATAAACTATTCTTTTAAAATGAAAAAAATATCAACGTTTTCATGAGAACATATTCAGCATAAAATTAAGAAATCATTTTTAAAAATTGGAGCAAAATATAATTTCGTCATCATCATTTAATATTAATTTTGAGCATTTCATTATACTTAAAAGCAAGTGAGCATTTCATCATGCTTCATTATACTTATAATTAAACAAGTCGTTTCATTTGGATCTTTATCTTAAAAATTTCAATATGCCCCCCCCCCCCTGACTTACGCATGTGTATTTTGTCAGTCCTAGGATTAAGCTTAAACATGGCTTCAAAAATTAGTCAATCACAACATTTACTAGTGCATTTTTTCAGTCTTAGAAATAAGCCTAACGTGGCTTCAAAACTTCCGGTTAAGAATCGCAACATCCTAAACACGCATTATTGGCGAAAAAATTGGCGCTACTAGGCCGTATATGGGAGCTGCTCCAAAAAAAGATTGTACAATATCTATCCTATTATTTATTCTATTCAATTATAAACTGAAAAATTAACATAATGTACAAGGTTGAAAAATATACTTATTTAATTTTCTTAAAGGTATTATCAAATTTTTCATATGAATAATATTCTGTAAAAGCTTCTATATAATATTAGATGGCTCTTAAGGGTTGAAGAGCTTGCAGAGTTTTGTGGGCTGATGATGGCTTTTTTTCTGGCTACTCCTGTCCTCGTGCTGTATGCAGCTATTTCTTCAATTCGTGCATGCATGGCAAAGTGATCCGTTTATAATTGCTTCCCATTTCACACCAGCATTGGCTCAGGTTTTATAATCTGCTTCTGAAAGATCTGGTGACTTTTTAATAAATCAAGGTTATCCTCTTATGTTTTAATAAAACATTCATGCCAAACTACCTGGACATTAAAATTGATTACACAAGTGTAACTGGCATATTCCTACCTTTGCAACAGATATATCTGTTATCACTACAAACGATTTCTTAAGCACCATTCTCATGGTTCATAAGCAGCTTGCGTCTGACACATTTTGCCTTCTTTCCCCTCATTTTTGATTATATGGGGGCTCTTTGATGTCTATTAATTTTATCAGCAGTTTGTAGGAAGCTCCAGACCATTGCACACAAATGAGAGTGATCTTATAATTGTTCAGGTGGCAGATTTATGACCATATTGTAAGGCAACAGGCCTTTATATTTCATCTACCACAGATTATAGATTTTTATAAGTCTTTTTGTACAGTATAATTTAGCCTTTGATTTGATTTATAACTTGAAATGAAGATTTACTCTAAAGAAACTTTAAAATATTTTATTATTTTAATGTATTATTAATATAAACTTGCCAAGAAAGGTTATGATCAAATAGAAATATTCTCGAAATTTCTGTTAATATTTTAATTTTATTTATACATTTAATTTTATTTTTAATACTTTAAATGTATTAAAATTAATACATTTTTGATAAAAATTAATTATTTTCGTTTTTTATTTTGCAGAAAATAAGAACCATAGAACTTGAAGGTAAAACTATCAAACTTCAAATAGTAAGTAAATTTTTTTCTTTGAAGTTGTTTTGTAAAGAATTTAGCAATTTTGAAATATTTTTTGGATTGCGATATCAATATCATAAAATGTCATTATCTATTTATCTTAACTTAAAATTGCATTCTCTTTTTGAAATTAGTCGGTTTCTTTTATTTATATCATTTCATTGATATTAAAAGCCGCCTACATTTTCTCTTCAGTTTCAGAAATTTATAAATATTTCTATGGTACTTAAGATTCTGTTCGAATTATATATTCAAGTATTTCTTCATCCTCATTTAAATACAGAACCATATATTTAATATAATTACAATAGGCTTAACTCTAAAGTTGATGAAAAATTCTCTTGTTTATAGGATCTGATAAATCTGAAATCGAAAGCTCAAAAAGTTGTTTGATAACTTGAAGACAGTTTAAAACTATTTTCAATTAATTTTAAATTTGTCATTAAAGTCAATATTCTGTATATGTGGTTTTATTTCTTCCCATAAATTTAGTTAATTCTGTTCAAAGAGTTTTTAATTTTGTTCATTCTAATTCTTTAGATTTTTCATAATATTCTATAGGCAGACTGTTTTAAATTCAATTATTTCCTTTAATTTTTAAGTTATCTTTTCTTCATGTGTGATATATAAAAATATTTATGAAAACCTGTTATCAATTCGGGTGGGTGTTTAGATTACAAATCCACAGTAGTATTTAAAAAAAAAATCATTGATACTCTAATTCTAAATGAAAATGCTAGCTGTTCTGTTTCCTTTTGTGGAAGAATTTCCTATATCCATGAATAGATTGTGAATCGAGTGACATTTTTAAAACTTTTCTCTTGCTAATGTATTAATGCATGAAATTCAGATTTTTTATTCAATGCTATACCAAAGAATGAAATGTACTTGTTTGTTTAATTTTTTGATATACGTAAGTAATAGTGATAATCTTAAGACCTAGCATTTGTATTAAGTTCCCTAGCTATTTTAACAAGTACTCGAGTTTAACAGTTCAAGGGTTATCAAGAATAAAAGATTTTTAATCATTCTGTATTCTAATGCTACTTTTTTATTAAATTGAACAAAGCTGTATTTAAGTAAGATATTAAGCATATTAAATTTTACGTATATCTGTTAATGTAGAATTTTATGTAAAGTGTAATGGGAATTTTATTTTCGCTGTACATAGTTTTAAGTTCCCCAGTTTCCTAAAAGATTAACCTTTATTTTACCCTTCTTCCTCTCTCATTGAAATTTATAGGAATTTTGCTTTTTGTTATAGTGGGATACTGCTGGTCAGGAAAGGTTTAGAACCATCACCTCTAGTTATTACAGAGGAGCACATGGAATTATAGTTGTCTATGATGTAACTGATCAGGTAAGCTAATTTATTTTGATCTTTGTATTTTTACTTTCTCGCATATACAATCTTTGCATCAAATTTGTAGATTTTTGTCAAATGTTGAGCAAAATCCATTCAGAGGATATCTATCTGTCCTGCTGTTCGAATGTAAATTAACAAGGTAACTATAAAATAAAGAGTTAAGTAGATAAGATTCAGGTATAGATTTAACCTCTATAGTGTGAACAACCATCAAATTTTGAACCAAGTCCAATGAAGGGTTAACCGTCAGCTGGCTTATACTTCCAGAGATATATAAATGCGATAATTCAAATATACAAACTGTTAAGTTTAGTATTGGATTTTGTAAATACAAGTGTAGTTTCTTGTCAAATTTTTGTTTCAATCGGTTGTTAGGGAAAAATGGAACTAAATCATAAATTTGATTTTCAGATGTTATTAATTACATGTCAGGATTTGCAAGTAACTTGTCAAAGTTGGCATGATAGATTCAGTTCAAATGCTAAATTCCTGTGAAAGGTTGTTTTGTAAATTTTGTATGCCAGTGCCCATGCAAGATATTTTCTAGTATAAGAACTTTATTTTATAACCCACTGGTTTGTATTGTCTCTATTAATATAGTTCAGCAACGGATTGTAAAAGCCTCTGCACTTTTGCGCATACGTTAGGATGGGTTTAATTCGTCAAGATAGGGGTGAAAGAGAAGATGAAAGAAGGAAATGTTTACATTTACTAGTATCTAATAGGGGAAATCCAAGATCAAAAAGAATACCAGAAATGCAATCATCGTTCCACATTTCACCTCTTAATGAGATGGAATCGTTGAAATATGGTCGTCTCGGAATCTGTTGATGAACTATAATAAGAATGTATATATATTGGTGTTCTACAGACAAAATAATTTTACTTATAGCTACCAAATGTGGCATGTATATTTGGGGTTTAGGTATTGTATGCTTTAGAATGTTTTTAAAATTTCAACAAATTTTAATTAAAAACTAAGCAACATTTTGGATTTTTTTTCTCTATAATATTAAATATTATTGCTCAAAAATTATTTCGTATAATTTCAAAATTTTAAATCATTACTTTAGTACAATTTTGGTATTTAAAAAATTTCTTTGCCTTTTTTCTAATAAATTATATTATTAATTTGAAATTCTTAAACCATTATAATTATACCGTCAGTTAATCTTATGATTCTCTTCTATTGTAGAAAGCCAAAGAAGGAATATGTTTAATATCTTTGTAGTTTAGAAGATGAATAGAATAAAAAAAGTGAAATTAAATTACCATGCAATTTAGAAGATGAATAAGGCATACATTCACGTTTTTAGCGGCATAATGGTGGTGTCAGAATATTAAATACAATATGAAGTTTTATTGCAGCAGTGTTTGAATATTTTTTTAAACTGATTTGTGAATTGTTATTTTTTCTTATTATGTTAAAAATTATCTCAGTAATGGTAAATATTATGTTTAGTATTGCATATTGTGATATGTCTGGTATTTACAGTAATTTGCTGCTCAATAAATTTATGGATTTTCTCATTAGTGTGAGAGCATTGTTTGATTTATCCTCATTTAGCTATTCAAAGCTTTTCTCTAATATTTAATTTTATAAAAATCTATAGATCTCTCTGAAAATTTTCATTATTATGTAATATTAGTTGAATTCTTTTAGTTGAAGGTAGTTTTTCAATATTAAGTGAATTGCTTGGAACATTGCATACAAAATATTAACAAATTGAATTGAATTGCATACAAAAATATTAACAATAAAATTTTCACTTCCGATATAAAGTCTGTCAAATTTTGTATAAACTCAGTATAGAAAGTATTGGCATCTGTTTTTAAGTAGTTGAATGAAATAATTCTTATTCCCTTGACTTGTAAATTGTCATGCCTGGGGTTGTACTTAAAAATGTATAATAGATCAATTCCATGGTGTGCATTCTAATATCAGTATACTCGTTAACTTTTAGTGACCAACTTTTTTACCAGCATTTTGTGGTAAAAGTGAAACTATTCTGCTCTTAAAAGGGGCGGGGGACTTTTTCAAGGCATAAGATAAAGGACATTTGATTTGATTTGCCAAAGCACAAGATGAATGTGAACAAGTCTGTAGTAATGCCAGAATAATTTTTGTTAGATTGGAATCTTAAAAACTATTTACTAAGTTTAATGTTATATTTTTTTTTACAGGAGTCTTTCAATAATGTGAAACAATGGTTGCAAGAAATTGATCGTTATGCCTCAGAAAATGTAAATAGATTATTAGTTGGAAACAAGTGTGATTTAACTCCAAAAAAAGTAGTAGATTATGTTACTGCCAAAGTAAGTTATTTTTAAAATATTTATTTAGTATTTGTTATGAATAAAAAAAACCTCTTGCTTTAACTTCCATTAATACTTTCTTGGTTTTTAAGTCAAAAGTAGTTTTTGACCCAAATAATGGATAATTTTTTTATTTCGGAAATAAACTAAAATTATTGTATTTTATTAGTGGTTAAATCGACTTTTTCTGATTATATATTCTTTAGATTTCACATGCACAATATTCTTTATTTTAAAATTTACATTATATATAGAAGTTTATTTTATCTTTAAAAATAAAATTCCAAAAGTACTCGCATTTCAAAAATTATTAGGTGCTTTTAGGATTAAAAAGTCATTAACAGTTATGGAGCATTAGTTGTAGTCTGTTTTGAACTTTGCTTTTTTTCCCCCTCCATACCTCTCATTATTGAATTCTCATTATCTTCAGTTATGCTATGATGAAATGTAACAAACTAAAATATAGCAAGTGTTTATTGCTGTTAATTATTTGAATTATCAAATAAAATTGTTTTCTATCCTTTCATCATATCTGTCAACTTGCCAGGAAAGCTTGCTTAATTATGTAAACATTTTTCTAATTGTTTTTATGAATAGCTTTTTAAATGTTCTCAATTTATAAATTTTACAAAGTTTAAATTTTTGAGTTCAGTAATATTCAGTGTATTTTTATTAAATGTTTTATATTGTTAAATGCAAAAAAAATTAACCTTACTTTTTTTGAATACTTAAAATTCTAAATATGTTGAATTTAAAAAACATTATTGTACAGCTTAAAATTTTATTGACAGGAATTTGCTGATCAGTTGGGTATTCCCTTCTTGGAAACAAGTGCAAAGAATGCCACTAATGTGGAACAGGCATTCATGACTATGGCAGCTGAAATCAAGAAACGTATGGGACCACCCACGTCTGCTGCAGATGCATCTCGGCAAGGGGAGAAGATCAATCCCAGTACACCAGTCAAGGCACCAAGCGGCGGGTGCTGTTAAGGGCTTTTTAAAGAAAAATGAATTCCATCAATTCAGTGGCTTGCATTCATTTTACAACAGTTGGTGAAATACAGGCACTTTGGTTAAGTTCACTGGAGGTAGATGTGTATAAAAAGTCTGCCAGGACAAACGGTTTCATTTAATAGACTCCATCGTGGCACTATTTCCCTTGTACTTTTGGCTGCTTTCAAACATTACAAAAAGAAAAAAGAATCATTTTAGATTTTTCTAGATTTTTGCCCTTTGATTTCAAACATACTGTATTTATATTAACAGAAATTAAAATTCTCTTTTGTCATAAAGGAAAAACAAACTGTTGTGATTATTTAAGTTCTTATTACAATGCCTCCTTTTTCTTTAGCCACTGTATTCAATTTAATTTAATCCTTATTTATCTGAGGCTGTAGTCATGAATATGTATGACAAGATTTCATCTTGCATTTGAATTAGTTATTGAACTATTTGAGCAAACATATAGTATTCAAATTCGTCATGCCATGCTTGCATGGATTTTGTCAGTTTTTAGGTTTATCATTCCAACCCCCTGATGTGTGTATATGTATGCTTCACTCTTATAGCTGTTTGTATAATGTACATGTTTGAAGTTCAGATAGATTAGTTGCCTTAGCAGTCGTCTTTTCTTTTTTTAAAAGTTTTTTAAGTGTTAAATACTTCAGTCAAAAGATTTTTGGTTAACTTATTTTTGATGAAAATGATTTAGATAGTAAAAATTTTGTGGGAGAGTTTGACTGTAACACAATGTCTAATAATGTTAATATTTAATTGTTTGTGTTTTGTGCTGGGTAGCAAAAACTTTTTATTTCGAGCTTATGATTGTTGAATGAGTGAAATTTCTTAAAGAAAATTGTATTCTAAATTGAGGCTGTTTGAATTTTAGATGGATACATTTTTCCCAGTTTTCAACCTCGGATAATGGAAAAAATATATTCTGTAGTACATTCTAATGCTATGAGTTTTTATTGTATGTTATATAATTAAAAGGCTTTTGTGTATGCTATTGTAGTTTTTAAATTTTTGTTAAATCCCTTCCTTTTAAGCCCTTTGTAAATTTGTTTTAATAGTAAATTGGAACTATGTATTAAATGTTTCATTCTGGAACTTTTTTAAGTGCCTTGATTAAAGCTATGTTTAAATTCTATACACAAGACATTTAATTACATTCTTTTTTTTTATGGTGCTACATGAAAATAAGTTCATTTCAGTAATTGTAGTTGCTTTTGAGTTTTAACTTTCAAATGTACTCTTTTAGTTTATTCTTCAACAATTTGAATGAAAGAAATTAAATGCTTAAAATGAACATATATCAGATTACATCCTGTATATGAATATTTTTTAATCCAATAAATATGCCCTATTAGATACAGAAATCTTGTAACTTGATGTTTTCCATATTCTCAAGATTGATAAAGGAATACATAATTTTAAAATCTGCATCTATTCAGAAGAACTAATTTGAAATGTTTGATAGTTTTTTAAGTATTTCACAAATGAATAAATGGGGAAACATGATTTTGGTTTATATTCATATTTTTGATTATATTATATATGTTTCTTAAGATAAAGTTGTATTTTTGGTACTAATTTCTTTTAACTTCTTACTTTAAGTGACTTAAATTAGAAAGACATACATACAAATTGGATTTTTTATGCAAAAAGTCAGTGTTTTTTTTTTTATCTATATTCTATAAGAAGCCTTAATATTTTGTAAAAACATCTTAGCTATTGTCCTTTTATTTTGAAGATTTTAAATTGTCTTTGTTATCAAGATGAATCATTGGGGAGTAAATTGGGGGATACTAAGTTAAATTTGGAGAGTTGCAAATATTAATTATGGATTCAGAAAACTCATGTGGATCTTTTTATTTTTTAATTCAATTCATAATTTTTGTGCAGCATTAAATAAATTATTAGAACAAAAGGATAATCTACAAAACTGTAGTCAATGTTAATGAATTGAAATTCGAATCTAAATAAGTAATAAGAGTGTTTCCAAAGATTTTTCATCATATTGCCTTATAAGAAGGTAATGATTGGTGTAAAGAATGTTCCTTGGTTGGATTGTTTTATTGCCTTATCAGGATTTTAGATTAAATAATCATTTTGAGGTGAGATAAAAAATCTGTATGCTGTAAGAATGTTCTAATATACTTGATATAAAACTTAAACAGATAAGCTTACTGTGTTTTAAGGAAAATGGACCAAATTATTTTGATTTTTCCAAAATATTTCGATTTCAAGTTTAAGGTGGATATGACATTTTTATACAGGCAGCTTGGGTATTTTTTTTCCTCCCACTTTCCCTTGTCAGATCTGAATAATTGAAATTTTTCATAGAATACATCTCTGCATTTTGCATCCTAGATTTAAAAAGCAGATTTTTCAAATTATGTTTCTTGTCAAATAATGTAGATGAATGATATTTGGTACATGAATATTTATATCAACTTTATAAATTTTTATCAATCTTGAACAAAATATTTTCAGAAAAATTTGCCTTTGTCCAGGTGTAAAGATATGAACAATATTGAATACTGCTATAAAAGATATATAACATTTTATACAGATTTAATATTTATTTATAAGGTGGGTCAGTATCAAATTTTCAACCATATCTGGCAAAGGGTTGGCCATGTAGTGGTATGTGTTTTTGTATGCATACAAATGTAATGCCTAAATTGAATGAAGTATAGTATGATCTTGACTTTGCAATTCTAGTTCTTTGTCAGATTTTGTTTTCAATTGGGTGGAGAAAAAAGATATGTACTTAATTTTCTGGTAACTGTGCATTAATCCATTCACTCCCTGAGAAATTTACAGGCGCTTACTTTTATAGCAGTTTCCTACGAGATCACTTAAATGGGTTAACCATATGTCGGTAATTGATTGCTAAAGATCGCACCCTAGGTTCTTATCAAAAATTAATCTCTCGGCTACAAGGGATGATTTTTGATTGCGATTGTTTACCAGTGACATGCAGTTAATACTTAAGCATCTCTACCATACTATGAAGTACACAAATCTTGTGTGAAAAGAAATGAAATCTGACCAATTGTAGGTTTCACAAATTGGTCTGAATTCTACAATTTTATTCAAAGGGTGGGAATAATACTATTTGAGAATATACAAGAAAATTTCAGGGAACACCTGCTGATTTTCATTCCATGATGTTTATAAAGGCATTAGTATGCTACAAAATGAAATATCAAATATGGAGGTAAATTTTATATATATTTTAGGTAGGTTTTATATTTAATATAAGAATATATAATATGGAATTTTAGCATGTGAAATATTGATTTTCAAATTTGGATTTGCCATTTTCATCAATTCATTCTATACTTAATTTGGTTGATGTAGAAATATCAGTTTTGCATTGAATTATTTGATATTTACAATTCCTCTTCTATTGCATTACTATATTTAACTTTGAAGCAGAGAACCATTAAAATTTGAGTTGTCTTGCGAAAGTTGAACGTGCTTCCAATTATAAAAGAATTGTACTTTGAGGACTTACACAGCAGATTTGAATTTTCTGTATTTGTTTAAAAAGGATCGATAATCTATTATTTGTATCACCATTTATTTTGGTACAGTTTAGACAAATATAGTCTTGCTGCCATTATATCCCATTAAAATAAGCTATTTGTGAGAACATTTTTTGTAGCACAAGTTTGTTAAAAATCGTAAAGCAACTAATTTATAGCAAAATTATTGCACCTTTTAAAATTCTGTAATGGATACAATTTTGATGTTCCTTTTAAAAGTGACTATTACTGTTATAAAGAATAATATGAAATACTTCCAGCACTAATTCATAATCCAGATCCAATTAAAAACTTGATAGTTAATTTTATAAAGGATCACCAATTCTATAAGTAATTTGTAATTCGATAGATACTTGAATATATTTGCATTCAGAACGAAGGGGATTTGTGCGACTTAATTGTTCCCTTTTTGATTTTTCTGGTTAAAAATCACTATTGTTGCACTCGCTGTGTTTTATTTGGAAAAGAAAGCACAAATTATATGGATTTCTTAGATTAAAGTAATTTTTTATCATATAAAATAGGCGTTATCACATTGAATATCTAGTTAAGCAACTAACTTGAAGTTTCAGTTAATCTGTTGACACGGCGAATGATCGAACTTTATGCATATGACGTCGATTTCAAGAACTAAGATTCATCACGCTTTGCACTTCCACAACAAGTATTTTGCCTCAAAATTACCGTACCACAATTCCTCTCAGAAAACTGCACATTTCAAGCAGTCAACTCAAAATAAAATTGAGTGCATTTTCATGCAATGGAGGCTGTTAACTAGGTGATCGTAAAATCCTGTTAAGCCTTTTAATTCAAAACAGTATCTCATGTAACGTATACTTATAGAAAAAATGATTGTGTAGAATTTATTGAGAGGTTGCAGTGCCCCTAACGGCGAAATAAGAAGTTATAAAAAACGAGGAGATCGACTTAAAAGTATAATTAAAAATGTGTATCTCATGCCATAATAAAAATACAGAAAAAGGTTTTATGAAGTTATCGTTAAAATAGACGGTGGTATTTGTTGTTAAAATTATGAGCTTTACGTGACTTGATAAAGAGCCCTTTTAAATTAAAAAAAAAAAACTATTCTCCAGTGTTATTATAGTTTTTCCCCCAAGTTATTATTAAATGTAATAAACAAAACAAAAAAAAATTGAAACAGTTTTCGGGTAAGGGGAATATCGGAAAATACATTTTTCAAATTTAGAACAAATCCTTTATGTAAAGTTCGTAATTTTAATCGCAATAATATCTCTGCCTATTTTACACGTAACTATGAAACATTTTAGTCTTTTTTTAAAATTATTATTATGGTATAGTGTACATTTTTCTAGATGGATTCTTGTCAGGTTTTTCTTTATTTTTTTGTAACATCCTTATTTTGTCAGTAGGGGCGCTCTATAAATTTACTTTACTATATAAGTTCACGTTGCTTTTCTGACTATGGGGATGTGATTTTGAATTTAAAAGGACTCTACCGATCATCATATATATAATTAGGCTGTAAAATTGGCGACTTTCGAATTTTCACATCATTCATTGTTTTAATAATGGTGAATGGAAATTTCCATTTTTGTTGCATTGAACTTGATCTTTGCGATGGATCCTGTAGTATAACAAAACTTGCTGTCCTTTATAATACCGTTATGTCGATCAGGAATTATAGCGTCTTCAATTTGTTACTCACTAAGTGTATTCGTTTTCAGTCTATTTGATGTGCTTTTTTTTTTTTTTTCAAACGTAGCTCCAAATCGCAAACGAAATATAATTCAGTATAGTTTCGAAAAATAGTTCAGCCGGTGGCACCATGCATAGCATTTTTGATTGTCATATGAGATTGGATATATGATGGTCCCAATTCACGCAGTATAAACATTAACACAGGGATGAGAATAGTTCGATTATATCCTTCTAGCATTCTGTCTGGCTATGGATGTAATGATCGAATACAGAGAAGTATTCGATCATTACATCCATTCCGTAAACAGTCTATTAAAATGCATGCCTAGATATGCATGTAGTATTGTGAGTGATCACTAAAACACGAAAGACTGCCACAGCAACTATTAATACTTCTTTTTCTACTATAGTTATTCTCCTTTTATTTCGTCTTGCCCGTCTGATTTCAATCGTTTAGTTTTTATTCAGTTCCTTTTTACTTTTAGTGTTGTTCTTCTTTCATATGCATTTTTGATCAGCTTTTATTTTTGTCATCAGTTTCTGGATAGCAGCTGTGATAAGTGCTTTCAAATCAGTTATGGTTTTTGGACTTGGAGGAAACGACTAGAAAAAGAAATCTGAATGCCCGAATCATAGCTGCTATTTCCCGCATCGACATAGACATGCTACACAAAATTTGTCAAGAATTGCATTTCAGACTTGATTTTTGCCGTATAACAAAAGGAGCGCACATCGATCATTTCTGAGGTGTACATTCAAAACTTTCTTATATTAATTCTGCATGTATGAACATTTTTAATGAATACATTTATTAAATTTTGCGTAGTACACTTATGAAATTAGAGTATTCGTTTTGACTTTCCCAGCATTTCAATTCTTTCCAATCAAATAATTTTCTTTATTCAGTCATATTATCTTTTACTTAAACCATGTAATCCGAACAGTGCATAGAAACGTAAGCAGTGTTCGGCCAAGGCAGAATTTTCCCATCCCTTTAGTGATATTTCTCTTCAAAAAAAAATGACATCAAAGCATTAATATTTTGTCTCAATGACGCTTCTTAAGACTGGCATCAGGAAATATATACTCTTTTGTCACCGTGATCGTTACTCCACTTAATCCAAGGACCCGAACTGAATGACACACTCAAACACATGCTCTAGAAGGAGAAGAAAAATCAATATCTAACATCAATCAATGTTTAAAACATCAGATATGAAAGAATTAAATGAGTGAATTATACATGCACGCATATAATGAATTAGATCTGAAAGGGATATAGCCATTTTGAAATCAGGTTTGAGAATAATCTATATGTAGCGTAAGTCTAGGCTCAAAGGGTTATTATCTAAAATATTCATCAAGTCTCATTTCATACTTCAACGCACTGGTTCCCCATCACGTAATCATGCTCAATTGCCTGATTTCCTACTGTTGTTCATCAACCATGTAAAACAAATGAGGGAGATTGACGAGTTTGCAAACGTTTAATTATTTGTAATTATTTTCTGTTTCTTAGAATGCAATATATGGATGTACTGCAATCTAGTAAAGTATGTTTCAAGTTTCCGAATTTTGCTTTTGATGTATTAAAATAAATGACAATCCATTCTTTCGCACAGAACTGAAATGAAGTAATAAGTTGTAAATTAAAGTTCTGTCCGCTAAGTTTCGGAATTTCTGTTTTTCCGGATAGAAGCGAAATTAGTCGTTCATTTCATTATGTCTAACATTGTTAGAGAACAATTGGAGAATTATTTTTCTTCTGTTAATCCCACATCGAAACGGATGATGGCTGACATTATGACTTATCGGAAAGAATATAGTAATGTTTTAGAAACATTACCTGACGACGAGCAATCTCAGTTAATTTGGAAGTCGATAGTTAAACCTGAGGCCATAGAAAAGTATAAAAATTTGCCTGAAAATAAAATTGATGTGGAATATTTTCCGGTTCTTCGTACTCGTCCGGGAGAAAAAATAATTGTTGACGATGATGCAGCATCGGGCCGTTCCTTTGTGAGTATAAAATTTATTTCTATTTGATGTATAGGAATGAATTCCAAGCATCATTTTTCAGAATAAAATATTATATGAATGCCAATTTACTCTCTTTAGAAGCTGAAATCACGACGTGCGAAAATTGTTTATTTTTTTGATGAAAATATCGTTTATTGCAGGAAAATGTTGAATGTCAACACATTTTGTCTTCGCTCACGTTTGGTGATTTATTTATAAAAAAATGTAAATATATAGCAAATGCACACATAATTTATTTAATATATAACGATTTTTTTATAAGTTCATTTCATAATGAGAAAAAGTGCATGAGAAAATTAAGATAACTTTCATTTTCATGTAATTTTTTTTTCATCCTATTTAAAGATAAAGGATCTTTTGTCTTTTTTTAAAAAAATGATTGATAGAGATATGAGTGACATGAAATTATGTTTAATTAATTTTCATTTCAAGTTTAATAAATGTTATTGTGACAATTTTAACTGTCTTTCTTTTTTTTTTTACGAAGATAATTAAAGGTAAAGATAAAATGCCCACTTGCATAATTCCTGATTAAAATAATAAGTGTTAATATTTAGCATTTTTTATTTTTATTTTGAGACAATGATAAAGACATGGATTTATGTGAATTGGAAGCACTGATATATGTTTAATGAATGCTATTTAAGCTAGTATAATTTCGTGTACATGATAGTAAAATATATTTTTAATTAATATTGTTTCAAATCGCTGCTAAAAAGGAAATACTGTTAAATATTTTAAACACATCATTATATGCCATGATAATTTGAAGTAAAATAGTCAAAGAACAAACATACATTTCAAAAAACTTCATTATTATTAATTTATTATATTGAAAATTGATATAATTCACTGCTCAATAGGACCTATACTCTGTCCATTAAATCTTAAGTTAAATATATCTTATTTTAAATTGATTATATAAGGAGTTACTTTCCTACCATAAATTTCATATTTAGATGTGAATATTTCATCAACTCTCATTGTATAAAGCTGGCAGTTTATAAAACTAGAGTGAAAAAATAGTTGATTTTTTTTGAAATAGTTGATGAAATTACTAAAGAATTAAAAATTCACTTTTATCAGAGTTTTACTAAAATATGAATGTTTAGATACATTGAAAAATTGCAGTTTAAAAATATTCAATTCAGTTATACAATTGTCTGCAATTGATTAGACTGAATTGCTAAGGCTAGCAGATATATTCATCTAATTATGTAGTAATTGTAATTATGTGAATCATTGCATCCATCTATAATTTATATTAGAAGTAAAAGAGTTACCAAATAAGATGAGCTATGATGATTGTTTTAAAATTTATGTGAAAACTAGTGAATTCTTTCTTTTTAATGTTTTTTATGAAGGAATATGAATTGCATAACAAATATTTTAATTTATTATACATTTTTTAATCTTTAATTAATGTTTTTATTCTCTAAGTTATCTGGAATTCCTTTTATCTTTGATTCAGACTTTGTCTAATGTCTTTGATTATATATCAAAAACTTTATAGGCTTATATATAAGACCTACTGTCATTAATTTGCCATATGTGCTGTCAATAAATGCTATTAGAATCTATAATTTTGCCACTGTTTCTTATATACTTTTTCAAAGAAAAGATGAGTACTTACAAAATTATTAATAAGGGAACTTTTAACAAACAAATTCGAAAATTGTTTTCTTTTTGTTGTTATTTTATGTGCAAATAATAGCTATTTTAGACCCACTAATTATTTTAAATATCTTTAATTTCAAAGCATTGTTATAAATAATTAAAATCATTGATGCTAAATCAATGATGCTAATCGTTGATCAACTGCTAAAAAGTAGTAGCGTTAATGGATTTCAATTCTGTCATTTCTATTCGATCATTATTTGTAGATTCCAAATTGACTTGATTGTCCTCTTGCTATTGTGGACAGAGAGTAACCTTACCTGATTGGGGCTTTGAAATTATGAGGCCTATCCAAAATAGCCCTTGTGTTGCTTCAATGTAGGATGTTAATAGTACAAAATTAAACTAAGCTGATATCGTAGTCTTTGCTGTAATATAATGCCTCTATTATACTGCTTAGACTACTGATCCTTATTAATGAATAATTGTTATTTATTATATAAAATATACAATGTATTTAATGATTAACAATGAAATTTATTTCTTTTGATTATTGAGAAGTAGGTTGTTTCAAAATGAAATGCTTAAAGATGGTATTGATAGAAAAATGTAAAAATTTGTATTTGAATTTATTTCAAATATTTGTTTTTTTTTCTGGTTTCTATTCTCATTCTTTAATACATTGTTAACATTTCTTTTTTATATTACATTTTATAAAAACAAGGAGGATTGAATCTGATTTATAAATTTTTTTATCCAACTATAAATCAGAAAGTATGTTTTGATTACATTTTAATGCAATGTATTTTAATTTCATTTTTGAAAGTAAATTTGTTGTTTGTTTTAGGGTTACACATGGAGAGATGAGCATTCTGCACCTTTTCGTTGGGAAACTCAGGTAATAAAAAGACTCTAATTGCGCTTTTTGAATGAACTATATTATCATTTTTTAGAAATATCTCATTGATCCTGAAACCAATGAGAAATTTGGCCTTTTATTATATTTTAATAAAAAGAATATTAATAAAGCTTTATTTAAAAAAAATTATGCAGCATTTTTTGTTTTATTTTGAAATATTTAATATAATGATGTGACTGTGATTTTCTGTGTGAAGATTATTCTGAAAGAAATGCATGAAACTTCTCATTTGTTTCATATCATTCTTTTCATTTTAAATTTATTTTATTTCTTCATTTCTTTTTGTCAGTATTCATTATTTAAGGAATATTAATCCTTTCCTTTACTAATTACTTCTAGTTTTTAAAACTTTTACAAGCTTACTATTGATTTATATCCAAATTTCCAACAAAAGGGTATTTATGTCATAGAACTTTTTTTTTTTTTTTTTTTTTTTTTGTGATGATGAATTTAATTGAAAAGAAGGGAATACAAACGCCATTTTTGAGCCTTCTCTTTCTAATGAATATTAAGAAAGCTGGAATTTTTATTGATCATAAAATAACTAATTTATTAATAAAGCTAATATATATAATGTATACTCTTCCCCTCAAAATTATATAGATTTTTATTACATCATCCTATCAAACCCTTTGCAAAGGGGTTATTAGCATTAACTTTGAACTGGCATCAGCACTTTTTTGGAGAATGTTATATACCATTTTAACCATTTGGTGCTGTGTTATAAATGCTAGAGTATTCTAATAATTTATGTGGTGGCTAAGTATTTATCTCCAAAAATAAAAGCAACAAGTTTCTGCAAAATTTTGTGTAAAATTCATATATTAAATTATTGCAAGGAGATTATTGCAATAATTCTATCCCAATTCTCTGAATGGTATTGATATTTTAACTTCTAGCCAAGATAATTTTAAAATTAGATACCAATTCTCACTTGGAGCTGTTGCACAGCAAAGCGATACATCCTTTATTTTTGCAAATCATTATTTAAATGCGCATGAGAAAATTGAAGAGCTAAGGCATTTTGAAACATTTATTTCACATTATCACTAAAGAGGCATGGCATTCAGCAAAATTTTTACCTTCATAGATAAGCAAATATGAATAATTCAGAAGCAGATCAGAGCTTTCTGAAATATGCCACAGTTCTTTAGATTTTATCCAATGGCTGTGCTTTTATTCCCAAATTGAAATCCTTCTTAAAAGGCCAAAGATTTGAAGCAATAGTAGAGAAGGACATTTTTTGGGATTCAGTAATTCTCAAGAAATATTTCAGTAATAGAAGACATATTGGAAGTGCAAGTGCTCTATCTTTTCCGAAGAAAAGGTTAGAGAAATAGAGAAGGGAATTAGTTTGAGACCGGTAACTATAATTATAGTTAGCTTATATTTTGGAGATATTGATTCATTTTGAAGGTATGATATATATATTTTTTGAAGAGATATGCTTTTTATTAAGAATGCCATTCCTGTTTAAATAATTTTTAGTACTTAGCAAATTATTCACTAAATTTAACTATTGAAATAATTTAATATAAATTAATTGGCATGAAATTAGAATTTTTGTTGAGTTTCATTTTATGATTTCTAATGTTATACTACTTAGAGGCCATGGAAATTAAGCTTCGTTTTTGTAAAAGAAAAAAAAGTTATTTTAACCCCAAAATTTGCCTAAACTCACAAAGTAAGGAATAGGAAATGTCATTATTATTTAAAATGTTTAATAAGAAATAAATACAGTACAAAGATTGGCTAATCGAATTCTTCATAATATACTCTTTATGATAATTTTATCTACCTAATGTGATTATCTGGTGACTATAAAATTAATGTAGTTATTTGAAAAATGTGTTAGACTTTCTACATTTTGCAATAAGAAATTTATAACCATGAATTAATTTTTTTAAGCAAAAATAAGTAAGTGCATTTATTTCCTTAATACTAAAATTTTTATTTTTCAGTGAACGTTGGATTAGAAATTTGCAGTTGATAATTAATTTTCACTTTTTAGAATGTAACATTTATTAAATAATAATGTTTTATATCCTATAATATACAATATGTACCATTAGAGATGAACTTGCTTACTTAAAATGTCAGTTCATGGATATGTATTTCTTATTGCCAGACGTTAAGAGTTGAAGATGATTGTTATTGATTGTTTTGTTTCTCTTATGTTTTTATTCTTTTAGAGAATGTGCATTGTGAGTAATGGAGGAAATAAATGAAACTGAAGCACCGAGTTTTTTTTTTCAAGCCAAAGAAATAAAAAAAATCAAGAGATTTTCGAAATCCTGAAATTGAGGATACGTTTCTATAAATTTTATGAAGTTATGGAAAGTTAAATTGTTACAACTTGCTATTCATATTTTTTGCAAGAATTTCAATGGTATAATTTTCATGCACCTTTCTTTTAATGTTTTATATCCTATAATATACATTATGTACCATTTTAGTGAAATATATTGTAAAGAAACTTAATACCACTAACAAAGTGACAGTATAATGAAATAAATACTGAATTAGGTTTTTTATCAACTTATTTATATTTTGCTATATTTATGTTATTTCTAGAGTCAGCTAGACTTGCGATTTGATGCAGAAGAATCAGATAGTGAAAAGATTACTACTCTTGAGAAAGAGGCAACTAAAAAGAAAGAACTTGAGAAAACAGAAGACAGAAAAGACGAGGAAGTGAAGCGCCCACCTCCTGTGAAAAGGCCAGAAGTACCTCCTCCCCCTGTTCCACCACATGCTGTTCTACCTATTCCATCTCGTATTGAAACTCCCCCTCCTGATGCAAAGAAAGATGAAATCCCTATTTATGCTAAAGTCATGAAACGCAAATCTGCCACAAAGACTCTTTCAATCAGTGAAATGAAAGCTCATCGTAAGGCAAAAGAGGAAATGAAACCTGCAGTACCTCCTCGTATGTCTCTGGAATTGAAAGGAACAGTTGATATTTCAAAATACAAAACATTACCCATTGATTTTGAGGTTAATATTTTATTACTTTCTGCTAGTTTATATTTATTACTAATTTATTTTGAGTTTAATATTTTGTTACTTTCTGCTGATTTGATAGTAGTTAAAGGTGAATGCTGAATAAGGTAACTTTTAAGTTTTTAATTTGCTTAAAATATCAGAATTAGTTTATTTTCTTTGTTTGCATCTTATTATTTCAAAGAAACATATGTGTTTGTGTATTTACCAGTTTCCATCATCATTTTCATTTTATTCTGTTTCAGTCATGGCTTAGTTAACAATTATATTTGGATTGCCATAATTTTTCTCATGTCCAGAAAGGGGCAGAATGACCAATTATTAAGAAACAAGATAAAAACTGGTCCTAGATAGAAGATTGGCTGTGAGCTTATTTTGAAGTTAGACTAAAAAGTGTTAGAAGTTATTAAATGCCTGAACTCAATAATCTTGCTTATAGAATACAGATGATTATTTAGTAAAACAATTATATAACCACAAATAAGTATGGTGACCACTTTATAAGAAATCTGGGCTAGTCATAATTTTAAAATTAGCTGCATAAAATCCATTAGTACAGAGAGAAAAAAGCAAATTATACTCAAGATTTCTAGTAGCATTCACTTTGTGTAATGCAATTCTTAATTGATTTTAATATTTAAATTGGGCTTGATATTGTAGTGAAAGAATTTTGCCTGTTGAAGTCCATGGTCATTTTTTGCTAAGAATGTATACTGAGTTATACGATCCAGAAACATAGCTGTGACTGACATTAACTGAAGACTCGTAAGCCATTCTGCTTTGACAAGTTGCTAGTGAAACCTCTTTTTTTCTATACACTGTTAAATTATTACCTCAGAAATAAACATTTATAATTATTATTTATATTCTGAAAATTTTCTTCACTTAAATATGAAGTTGAATGATTGAGTGATATTCTGAGTTGCAGTGTGGGAAGTAAATGCTGTCTTATGTAGAATATGAATATGTTTTCATACTCAAACTATAGTTATTGGCTGTAATTACCAAATAATAATTTTTTTTTTGCTTTAGATTACTTAACTTTTCATTAAGGATAAGCTAATAAATATACACATTTTAAAAATAATTTCAGGTACTTCATCTCCACTCTTTGCTTATATATGTGATTAGCACATTTTTTTTTTAAATATGAGAATGCATTTGTGAGTTTAATATAGTTTTGACTCCTTTTTTCAATAACTCATTATTTGTTTTGTGTGTTCTTATTATATTGATTTGGGTTTAATTTTTAATTTCTTTCTTGTGATATCTGGAAAACATGATTAATTGATCTCTTGATTATCTTGTGATATCTGGAAACAAATATTATAATAACCATACAATTATCTTGGTGGTTTGTCAAATGATCACTATCTGAAGAGGAAATACTTTTTGACTTTTTAATTTTAGAGTTAATTACTGATGCTATAACAAATCCGATTATTTTGTGCCATTTCCAGTGTACAAATAAAAATATGCATTTGATATAATTATTCCTTAACATTTTAATGAAATGAATAAATGTTGCATTTATTGTTTGAAATTTAATATGAATCTAAGATTTAAAAATAAATTTATGTGAAACTTTCTTACTTATTTAAATATTCTTTCATATTCTTATTTGTGTTTATTTTTTTAAATTTGACTTATTAAATAATTACTAGGAGAACTATATCTTTGATTTAGGAAACACTAATTGCTTTATTTTTCCTTTTTATCTTGGAAGTTAACTGTTGATGACTTTATAAACAGTTTTATTTTTTGAAGTCTTGAATAAATTAAAAATTAAAGAATTCCTGAGCATTTCATCAAAATGTTACATTTATAGTATTAAAATTACATCTGTGATCTTGCTTTCACATTGGCAGGGAAAAACAATTCAGATTTAAAACAATTTTTTGCTTGGTTATGTTATACATTTTAGATTTTTTTTTCTGAAAAGTTTTTCAGTTCATATTATTTGAGAAATTATTGCTTGAAAAAAAACCTTTATATCCTGACGGTATTTGAAAATATACCCTTTTAATCAAATGCTTATTTCTTTATAGTATGGCTACTTTTTCCAATGATATTAAAAAATGAACATAAGAGTGTAATAGTGCTGAACTATAAGTACCATATGGTTGTTCTTTTGTTCTGTAATTAGAACATCTTTAAATATTAGTTAATTCATTTTTATTAATTTAAATGTATTTCCTGTTTGCTGGTGTTATTCTGAAAAACATATTTACTTATTTTATCCAGATGTTATTCTGAAAAACTTATTTACTTATTTTATCCAGGTGTTATTCTGAAAAATTTCTTATTTAATTGATACAAAAAATGTAATTAAAAATTTTCCTCTAAATTAATTCATGATATAAAAATTATTTCCAGCGATGATAATATTTTTTTTACTATCATTATGTAATACAAATAAATAAATTTTATTTTTCAGGGTATACCAAAAACTGGATTTGATTTCCTTGACAACTGGTAAAGAAAATATTGTAAATCACATCTTCTTGCATCATTAATTTAATAGTAATTTTTTTTCATTTTTTAAGTATTTTTTTTATGGAACATTCTGCTAAATTTTACATTTTTTGTATAGTTTGTTTTATTATCATTTTTATGCTTGTTATATTGGGTAGCATTTATATTGTTTTTTGTAATAAAATAAAGTTTTTTACTATCCTATAGCTAACTTCATTTGTTCCCTATTTCCTTATGACAGACACATTCATTAAAGCGAAACTATAGATGTATTCATTTAAGCTATTTTAAATTAATTTTCTACTCAAGACTGTAGTCATCTATGTTAAGAAATTATAATTCAGACTTAAGAAATTACTCTCCAAGTTATTAAGTAATCAAAATATTTTTAATTATATTGATTACATAATAACTTGCACATCACAAATATTTTCTTTTTTTTTTCAATCAAACTTTATTGCAGTACAAATATAAAGTAAAGAAATATTAAAAAAATCATCATATATACAACATCCTTCACAAAATGACTTTAGTTGTTTGTGAAGTGACGTAGTTGTTTTTTGAAAGATGATTTCTTGTTATCTTTTTGACAGGTGAATGAAAGTTTGACAGTATCACTGAATTGGTGTCTAAACACCCTTTTCCAAAATTTCCGAAGAGATATTATTGACCCAAACATATGATCATCCTATGGAGCAAGATCCAAACTGTATTGTGAATATGATGAAAGTTTGATTCTTTCAAGCTCTTCTTATTTGTGGTGAGTCTGAAGTTTAATGTTGCTCTATAGGATGAGAACTTACAATTGACCAGAATAGGTGTTTTCTTTTTTTAAAGCAGGACACATCTATCCCACTGTTCATAGTAGAGTTTGGAGGAGTTGCTGAAAAAGCTCCGCAGATTCCTTATATGTTTGCAGCTCATGTAATGCTCAATATATAGTGTTTTTGCAGTGTCTTGTAAATTTTTACTGATGGTTATAGTCTTTTGCATCTTTCCATTCTTCAAAATTTACAACTACTGGCTTATCAGTTTTGGAATTGAGTTCAAGTATTGGAACTCCTGCTTAAAATGTCTGAAACAATTTTTAGCTATCCTATCACTAATCTTATTATGCCCTTTATCAGTGTTATGACTACCTTCAGTGACTCTAAAAGGAAAATAATATATTTTATCTTAAAATGTATGGAATCTGTTTGTGTGCATCACTTTTCTACCGACCGATCTTAAAATAAAGGAAAGAAGCTTGTTCTAGTATATATTAAAAAGGTAAATAATCTTTTATATGACATTTGGAATCCCAAAATAGCGAAGAACTAGAACCAGACACAAAATGTTATTGCTACTATTGTAAAACAAAACAAAAGAAAAAAATACTTGTGATAAATATTAATATTATGGTATTGTAGATATTGCTTATTCCTGATTGTTGCTTCATCTCACCAGTAACATTTCTCAAAGGAGGAAAAAATGTATTAAATATGTTCTCAAAAATTTTGAATTCTAAATTTTTTTGTTGTTGCTTTTGCATTTTTTTGTTGTTCTTGTTTGCAGTAAAATATAATTGCCACATTAACATCTTTTAGGGGAAAAAATCCATATTTCTGCGATTAAAATTTATCGAATTATGAAGCTTTGAATGTTACGTATTTTAAATCATTTCAATGGCATTTAAACGAAGACCTATCTAGCGAAGGACACGTTCTCGAGACAGCCGCTGATCGATCTAAAATAATGAAATTCAGATTTATTGGTCGATGATTTTGTTTGAAGAGTGCACTTTTTTTATTTAAAATGTTAGCGTGTCAATAATTGTAATTAACCTCTTCTAACGCGTTCAAATGAAACTTCTGCCTGGGTGGCCGTAACGCGCTTCAAACATTCTTATACATTTTAAAACATTTAAAAACTTTGTTAAACTTTGTTAATGTTTATTTGTTTGATTTTTATTTTTGTTTGTTCTAATCTTTTCAGAGATATCTGTACTTATATATTATAGTTTACAGAGTTTATATACTAATATAATATAATTAGCGTACAGAGATATATGCTAATCTGTACGGAGAAAACAGCACTACATGCGGCATAAAACAGAGGATCATTGGAGAGAAATTTTCGCGGGCAGGAGAGGACGGCGAAAGGGTTTAATGTAATTAATAAGACCGGGCTATAGGACTGTTAACATATAGATTATAATTCTTTCAATACCTATTTATTAATTGGAACAATATAAAACTATAATTCTTTATTTCATTCAGAACATTTTTCCAACTACATCTAAATTCATTTCTCTAATTCTATTCTATTCTTTAGTAATTGTTAGGCAATGATTAGAGTGGACACTCTCTATTTTAAAATTATTTGTATGAAGACGATGATTTACAAATCTTTGTTGACTATTATGCTTAATTTGTATGCTTCCTACCTTTTCTTTGAAAAAACAAAATCTGTGATCTTTCCATATGCAAAGTGATTTCTACAATTCTTGGAAAAGACAAAATATTGTTAAGTTATGTTTATTTATCAAGCCATTCATGTAAAATTAAGTTGCACTGCGAAGTCCATATAAATACCATTCATATATTGTATGTGTCTCAAAGTCACTCGTTTCTTGTGGCTTCCGAATTTGTAGAAAGATGTATGTCCTCATTCCTTATTTAGTTAATAAAAATAAATATTAAGATATTTTTAATTAATTAATTATTAATAACCTAATTACTTTGTCCAAAAACTGAATTTTATTTTTTATTATAATTATTAATTTTTCTTTTAGATAATGCTGAATTGAGAAATAATTCCTAACAATCACTTTCTTATTAGTTTTTTTCCAAAATAAATTTGAAATGAGTTTATAAATTATACATTGGAAAACGTATAATTTATAAAATACGTTTTCAGAGAAAAGTTCGCACGTTTTCTCATGATTCCGCCCTCCCCGTAAGATATGGTCTGCTTAATTTAGTATCATGTAAACTAAAACATATTAGAGTAACGATTTTCTTTAATATTTTTAGCTACTACTAAACTTATTCTATAAAGAATTTCATTTTGAACCTTGAAAAAGGTTGCAGATATAGGAATTTATTTGAATTTGATTCCATTTTTCTGGAAGATAAATAACATCACTATTCTAATTTTTGCAAATAATGGCCATTTCATATGCAGTTTAGTGCAGGAGTACATTTGTATATGAATAACGAGACGTATGTTCCACTAATCTGATACGTACATGAGCCATGATTAGTTTGTAATTTATCGTATTAATTTTTGCAGCTAAATTTGAGACCTGTGAGAAAAATAAAAAAGAAGCATACTAAAAGGATTTTGTAAACTATTATTCATTTAGATTGTAAAGTTTATTAATAATTTTCTCTGAAGTTTTTTCCATTGTATTTGATTTAATTTTTATGCCATTCTCCATGAGATGGCAGCACCATCCTAAATAGAAACAGAACTCGATCTTGTTTGAAGCAACATCTTAAAGATAAATTCGGATGATTCAAAATATAGGAGAATGGGGAGGGGGACAATTAAAATATAAATATAAAAATTATTATTTTAAACTGTTTCAATGATTGCTTGGAAAAAAAAATTCGCCAACAACGATCAACTTTTGCTCCATGTGGCCTTTGATTAATTTAAAACAAGAAAATGTGGCACTAATCTACAATTTTGGTGGTGAAATCAAGTATTAAAATTTATATAGATTGCTCCATATTTGAGTTTTCGCGTCCTTATATCTACGAAATGACGAACCAAAATGTGATTCATTAATGGATTTTGTACAAAATTTGATTATTATCTACGATTCTGGTGGTGGTAGAGGAAGGCGCCTCTTATCTATCTTGTTTGCGGTTGTTTTTTTAACTATCGCGTTATTATTTATATGATTGGATTAATGGCTAGCAAATTAAGGAATTTAATTCAAAATTCGATAATGCATTTTTATGTTAAAAGATAACTTACTTTAAACTCTTTGAGTTTTCGTCGTATTCACTCGCAGACTTAATTTCAAAAATAGCCTTTACGGATATCATTGGAATTTTTGTAGAAATCCATCGAAATCTAAGGATTGAATGTTTTGTCGATAATAGGTTTTTTTTAGTATATTACTCGTACTAAAAAGTAATAAAAATTTCTTTATAAAAATAACAAGCTAATAGGTAAAAAATTATTTTCTTTATAGGGTGAAATTTAAATATTGTAGGGAAAAATTCTTAAATTTCCAAAAAGTGCTGTAATAGAACAATTTGCAGTAGATATTTGAAAAAGACTTTCTTTAAAACTTTCTGCTAAAAAAATAAATTTGTTTTTTAGTGTATAGCTACATCAAAAGGCAGTCAAAAATGTATTTTATATAGTCGCAACGCACATGAATAAAAAGACAGTATCTGAAACAACAACAAAATAAGTTGTTGCAAAACATAGTTAAAATATTTAAAAAATATTAAATTAAAAAAACTTATAAGGAAATATAACTGATACTATTGAAAGTTTATTTCTTAAATTTTATAGTAGGACAAAATAATTTTTGTCCAGTAGAATTCTCCAAACTTGTTGCGAGAAAAAAATGTTAAAATTTGATTGATTTTGAATTAAAATGATTAAAATGTTATCTTAATAAGTAGAAATTATTACTCGCCAAATTTTATATCTCTAGATACACTAGTATATCTACCCTATTAAACATTTGAAAAGGTTTTATTTTCGTCATGCATGTCGTATTTCTCAGTTTACGCAAATAACCAATGCCAGCTTATATAAACTTAATGAAAATTTATAAAATTCATACGCAAGAGAAATAAAGTTTTTCTTACTAAAGCAAGCAAACTAGACATGCGATATGTGGACATTTAAACATTCTATATTTTCTTCTGGATTCTATCGGATACAAAAATGAAAGCAAATTTTTTGAAACTAACTTAAAAATAAATATTTGTTTAGTCAAAACTATAAAAAGGGTGATACATTGTATTTAAAGCGCGATAATGTT
Organism: Argiope aurantia; assembly: GCA_026543865.1. Classification (NCBI taxonomy): domain Eukaryota; kingdom Metazoa; phylum Arthropoda; class Arachnida; order Araneae; family Araneidae; genus Argiope; species Argiope aurantia. Next base: position 1,319,567 of record JAPMOR010115756.1, read on the forward strand.
GCTACATCTAAAATATTAATGAGCTTATCCAAGCTCATTAGTGTTTAAAAAATTACTTTTTTAATTATTTCTAATTTAGTGATTTTATGTGCTAATAGATTTATTTATTTCACTGATTTATACTATTATAGTTTTGCATTTAAATATATATTAAAATAAATTGGTGGTTGGTCATCTAAAAATTTGAAAATAAGAATTCGCAAAACTAAATGTTGTGCTGTGAGAAAAATTATTTTACGAACACTTGGGCTATTTGCAGTAGAACTAATAGGATTTTACTGCATCATTAAACCTCCCTTTTGTTCTTTTATATATTAATTTCTGAATTGTTTATAACTTATTTTTGTTATAGTGTGTGTGGTCCAGCATTTGATTTCTTTCATTAGCATTAAAAAAGTCTTCACACTTCAGACTTCGCTAGAAAGAACCATAAAGTAATTAAAATTTCAAAATCATGTCGCGCTTTTTTTTTCATCAGAAAATCTATTTTTAATAAAATTAATTTTCTTTCTGTTCTACTTTATGCTCACGAAATGAAGATTTTTGCCTCTTTGAGGCTCATTTAGTCTTTTCTAATGAGGTATAAGCTAGCGATGCGAAAGAAAAAAAAAAAAAAATCGCTAACATTTCGAAACGAGCGAATGCATTAACCCGTCTTCTACATTCAGAAGCGGTTCCACCCGGCATTGCAAAACAGTCGGATACCAGCGAACTTTCTTCTTGGGTGATGTACTGTGGATGAGAATATCAACACGGACGAAAAGTTACTTTTTACCACGGATTTTTCCTTAAAACACCTCTATTAATAGACCTTTTTTTCCAAAAAAGATTCCTCCTGAACCCCGAAGCGGATCATTCGGAAAAAAAGAGATCCTGGGAACATCCAGTTGCACAAGAAGCTAGCTGCTCAGGGCTATGCGGAACCCCATCCTGCAAGATCTTCTATGTTGTCGTCCAGGTGTCAAAGTAGGACACAATCAGAGATTCGGATGGAAAAAGAAATATTAATAATAATAATAAAAAAAAAAAAGCGAGAGACTGCTTCTGCTGCTGCTGCGTCTGTGGAGAAATAAACCAAAGGGGGGGGGGGAAAGACAAAAAAAAAGTCTGAAAAAAGCAACTGACTTTCCTCTCTGGCTCTGAAAATCGAGATCAACACGTGCAAAACTATTTCTGCCTTTAATATGAGAGGATAATTTTTTTTTAATTATTTTTTTTTTGTCTCTGCTTCTGAAAGGTTTCCCGTGATTTCTGTGGTGTGTTTTCCGTGGGAAGCAGTTCAAGAAATATCTTACAGGTGTGCATGTCGAGGGAGGAACGCAGGTGATTCAATATTTTGTAACGGTTGCAGGAAAATCCTGCTGTTACTTCATCGGGGAAAATACGCCCTTTTTTCTGCAAATAGAAATTCCACATGAATCTTTGGATTCATTTTTTTTCCATTCATGTTTCGATTTATAGATCTGCACTCAGCATTATAGAAAGCAAAAGAACTTTCACTAGTGCTCAATAAAAAAAAATCGAACGACATTCTTAAGCAACATAACAAAAAAGGAAGTGCAAGAGAAAGGATTTCACGGATTCGTTTTTCAAAATTAATTGAAGGATGAGATAATTTCTTGTGAAGTATAAAGATAATGTATTATTTTTATACCAACATAATAATCTAAATTATAACAAAAAATAAGTTAATAAATAATATTTTATTTACAAAAATGAGTTCTAACCAAATTAAATAAATGTAAAAAGTGCATCTCGGGACAATTTTTCCCCGGTTTTTTTTCTCGGGGAATGCTGAAAGTTATACTGTGCAAACTTTATTAAAATCAATCATTTAAAAAATATATTACAATTTTTAAATTGATTGCATCTTGTTTAAAAAAGGCATAAATTACACATCCTTATACATTGGGACTGGAATAAATACTAAATAAATAAATTAGGGCAACTTTTTTGAAAAAGAAAAAAAAATATATTTTACAAAGTTATTTATAAATAAATAAATATTATTATGATTAATTGATATTTTTAATAACTTAAACAATATATTAGCTATTTTTTATTAAAATATTATTTCAGAAATTACAAAAGAAAAAAAAATAAGCCTACATATTACATAATGGATCAATTGATGTGATTTGAAACTAAATATCGCATTTCATGCAAACCTTGTTATATCTTAGGATATTTTGATGTTATGTTTACCCCAAAGTGTTAAAGTGTGTTTTCATGGAAAAAGTAGAATGAAATACTGTTTGAGGTTAACTTAACTTAATTCGCATCTCTGCATTAAATACAGACAGTAGTAAAAATAGGAAAATTAAAAATAAGATTATAAAAAATTCGCTCACTATTAAAGCAGTTTTTAATTTTTATTAATTACAATAACAAAACAAAAAATTTTCTGATTCATTCTCTGATGTTTAAATGAGCAATTAAAATACGCCATTTGGTTTCTCACATACTCAATAATAGATGAATAAAATGCATCCTAGAATACAGGAGAGAGATGTTTTTGAAACTCTTAGCAGTATATATTACGTGGTCACTCTTTAAATAAATAGATTGATTTAGTTTGACATTTCAACACATTTTTGACATAACCAAAACGCTGATGATTAATTTTGAGTTTTTTTTCAAGAAACTATGCTAATTTTGTGAAAATGTATTATTTTATTTCTTTATTACAGCTCTAGAATCCTCACCATTTATGTTTGTTTATAATTTTATTAAAGCATATAACAGGGTAAGTTCGTAAGCATTAGGATCAGAATATTTTTTCCCTGCGCAGTAACTCCTGGTAAGGAAGATAATTTTATAGATAGAGTCATGGCAGCTGAAGGGATGTCCCTTCAAAAAATCCCAGCCTTTGCGACAGACTTGGCCACAAAAATAAAGGATCCAGAATATTCAAGAATAATATCGATAACTTCATTAGAGCACGAATTCTGGTGTTTGTTTTAAAAACTTCTTTGACCATGAAGAACATATAAACTTAGAAGACGAAATCAGTGGTCGAATCGACAGAGAGTGAATGCTGGTTGAGTGAAGTCTGTTTTTAGAGTATTATCTGACAGCTTTCCACTGTTATGGTTGCTTGTTACCGAGCTTCTGCTCGTGCGCTGTTGTTTGTGGCAAGTGTTGTGTAAGCTTCGACTGTATTTATTTTTTACTGGATATTCGATAATCAAGCTGCACTCGTGAAACTGCTGTACTTGAAAATTCAAATTTCTTCACTCCGTCGATGCTTTGTTCCATCTCCAGTGTGTCATGCTCCTTTCAAAATCACTGAAATCTTGATAACCTGCAATTGCAGGAGTCAGAAGGTCCTTGAAAGAACGTGACCATCGAAGATCACGAGAATCCTTAAACGAGATAGACGTGAAACGCTTTCTCAAATTGCCGGCAGTTTCAATGATGGGACATCAACAAGCGCTAACGTACGAATCATTCAAAGGATCTTCTAAGATATGGCTTTTAGAGTCGAAATTACCATCCTGACTTCACGGCACAAAGCTTTATGTCTTGCCTGGGACCGTCAACATCGCTATTAAACTGTTGATGACTAGAAATAAATTGCACTATCTAACGAATCTCGTTTCCAGTTGTATCGAGCGGATGAACGTAAATGGGTAACCTCAACCTCATGAATATATAGACTTTATACATCAACAGGAGACTGTTTCATCTGGTGAAGTCTCTGAGATGATATGCATGATATGGAATCCCTGATATGTCAAGAAATGAGCCCGATGAGTGACAGGTATGTAGGCATCCTGTCTGTTCCATTAAAACCCTTTCATGTCCATTGTGCATTCCGATGGATACCAAGACTATGCAGCCCCACATCTGCCGAGAATCGTTACCGAATAACTTTCAGGAACACTTTTTTGACTTTAGACACTTTTATTGACCATCTAAATCCTCCTAAAACGAGCATTATTAAACATTTCTCTGTGCCGTTCAGAAGAGATCTTCACCATATCAAATTCCTGTAGATTTGTGGATTGCCCTATGAAATTCATAATGTGAATTGCTTCCATTATAACTTCAGATGTTAGTTGAGTATATTCCACGTCATTTTGCGGCTCTTCTTATTGTTCGTGGGAGTTCAACATGATATTATGTAGATGTATCAGCTTTTGGGGATCTTCAATGTATTTGAATTATAGGTACATTATGAGAATAATACTAGAACCAAAACTCGATATTTCTATATCACATTAATGAAAGAATTTTCGATACATATGCGAAATATTTAAGGCGTACTAGTCAAACTGAATGATTTAACTGATCATGTAAATTATAATTTTCTTCTTTTAAGAAAAAGAAAGTATGTTTCTGCTTTGTTTATAAATCAAATTAAAATAATCTTTTCCTTTTCTTTTTAATGTTAGAAATCTGTTTTAAAGTTACAATTAATTAAACTAACCGAAATATTTTTGTACAAAAATATGTTTTCTATATTTTTCAAACAATGTATTAAATAATATTTCATAGTAATTTCATAAATAAATTGAAATAAAACAAATATATTTTTAAGTGTGGCAAAAAGCCTTTGAATAAATAAGAGAATTTGCATATTCAGTGAAACCTTATTGAAACTTTCGAACTTTCATGCATCAAAAATATCTATACATTCAACCTTTTCAGGAATCTAAGATTTTCAATGGAAAAAATAATTTCTATATCTCGATTAAAATTTCGATATATCTAACACATATTTTTCATAAAGCGTTATCTAGAAGATAAAGTGACTATTCGTTTTCTTTATAAGGAAGATAATAATTAAGTGAAAAGAACCTTATGTCAGTGATTGTTATTGCTGCAGAAATACATGGAAGATAAAACAACGTTTAAAACGAGCAACACTTCCCATTGAGTAATATGCCATTCTTAGCTTATAATCCACAAATTTATATTCCATTACTTTATTCAATTTAGATTTTTTTTATAGTTAATGGAAATGTTTAAGTATTTAAGAGAAGCTCACCATAACAGAAGGCATAGGAAAAGGGATAAAGAAGAAAAACTCAGAATTTTTTTTTGTCAACAAATGAGGTATCAAAATTTTGAAAACTCTTTGATATTTATACATTAAAAATGTTTTAGAAAGTTCACTCTTTTTTAATCTCAAATCTTTTCTTCAAACATTTGCTTTTTTACACATTGTAGGTTTTGCAAAATATATTTCTATACATTAAAATTTCCGTGTATTTAATTTTTTCAAAAATTGTCAAGTTCGATACGCAGAGGATTGACTGTAATTTCTTTTGATAATTTATCACAAATCAGCATGTTTGAAATATTACCTTTCTGAAGCATTTATATATATTAAAATAACATACTGTATAAATCTTGGCAATATATTCCGTTTTATTCGCATTTTCTTGACAAATGCTTTCTACTAGATCCAATAAAAATTTGGCTAAGAGGTAGGAAGAGTTCAAAATTCTGTCAGAAATCAACAGAGGAAGTTTTCTTTTCTTCTTTTAATAGAGTCATTCAACTGGCTCTTTTATATAAAGTTGTATTTTCATTTTTAAAGAACAATGGTTGCTTTCCAGTTCTTTTGGTTCTAATCGTTGGCCTCCATCTTTTAAGGATATGATTTCATCAGAGATGAGGTATCTGGCTGATTAGTAACTAATTTATAACATAACGAGGAGCCTCAGGAAATGAGGGGCAGGATTATCGTTTCATTTTGTGGTTTGAACTCTTTAGAATACTTTCGATACTCAACCTCAAATAAATGTTGCGAGATATTTAGTTTTTCGTCTAGTGTTTCTCCAATATGCTTTAATTTCATGTTCCTAATTGGAGAATTTTGATAAAAATGTAAAAAAAAATCTACTTGTTCCAGGAAGAAGAAGGTAGTATTGAAAGCTGAGTATCTAAAATTTTATTTGTTTGCTGAAACGCATTACATTAAATTGAATTACATGCAGTCATATAATTTAAAAGAAAGAGAGGGAGAGAGAGAGAGAGAGAGAGAAAGTGATGAAAAATCTTTATTTTCATAAAAGTTTTTTTTAAAGGAACTTTAAAGGGAAAAAAAAGCACAATAAAAACGAAACATTTTAATTATGAGCATGAATTTATCTCCGCTTATGTCCGCTGGAGCAATTTTGGAAAATATTATTATGCTAATTGCTTTGGCTCCTAGGGTATGCACCCTTAGATACCAGTCTCTCTGGAGACTTTTATAAAAAAGAATCAATATATATATATATATATATATATATATATAAATTCTGCTTCATCGTAATGTTTACGCAATTGAATTATTAGTAGTTGGCATAAATTGCATTGCTGCTCGAAAGTTAAAAAAAAATAAAATTCTTTATCTTCGAAAGTATTGAAGAGATTTTAATGAAACTTGATATGCACATAAGTTGACAACACAATAAGACAGCGATTCTCAACCTGTGGGGCGCGCCCCCCTAGGGGAGCGCGAGCATACTAGAGGGGGGGGGGAGAGCACACTAGACGGGGGCGCGCGAGAATATCCAAAAGAAAATATTAGTTAAAAAAATGGATTTACTGACTGAAGGAAAGCACATATACACTTAACAAACAAAATACATTTTGACATATTTAATAACTTATTAAAGTAAAACAACTTATTTAATCAAAACATACTAAATTAAAAACAAATTTAATAATTATTAGAGACTTCCTTAGGCTTGTCTTGCAGAGCAAAGTTTTTCGAAGGAAGTCTTAGCATTAGAAATAGCCACTCTCAGTTCTGTTTCTATATTTTGTCTTCAAAGAAGCCACAGTAGAAAATCCAGTTTCACAAGGGTAGGATGTTGAATGGTAATAGAATATGAAATGTTCTTGTTTTTAGTGCAGAAAAATCAACCTTACTCATGCCCAAAATTCAAATAGTGATTTATTACTAAATTTTCTTTTAGTTTCGCCACTTGTCGTGAAGTCTATGAATTTTTCTTCCTCATCAATTGAGAGTCCTTCGGGAATCTTATGAAATGAATCCCTAATCTACTCGTAACTTGCTATCAGTTTGTCCTCAGCATGAAAATATTTTTTAAAATTCTTTGCCAGCATGGTTAAATGATTTTCAATAGTTACAAAAACAACTTTTACATGTTCTTCTTCAGCCTTATAAGTTTTAGGACAATCATTCACATTTGCAAACATCGTTAGGTTTTTTGCTTTAAATTTCTGCTCCACAATTCCAATTTTCTACTAAAAGCATTAACTTTATCACTCGTATCCAGCATATGTGTATTTGCTTCTTGGAATTGAAGATTCAAGTTATTTAATTTCTCGAATATGTCGACCAAGTAGCTGAATTTCATCAGAAATAAATCATCGCGAAAATTCTCGGCCTCCTGTCTGTTTTCTTCTTCTAGGAAAATGGCGATTTCTTCTCTTAATTCATAAACACATTGCAAAAATTTCCCACATGATGAACATCTTGCCTCGCAATAAAATAGTAATGCTGAAAGTAATGAACTCATGTCTTTACAAAGTGCAGAAAAGATTCTCGATTTCAAGGGTCTCCTTGTTTTATAATAAACTAAGGTTACAACCGTAGTTAACACAATATTCAAACCAGGATTCATTTCTTTCGAAGCTAAAGTTTCTCTGTGGATCATGCAATGTGTGCATTGAGGCGATTTTTGTTTTACAAGTGCTTGTATATCTTGGAATCTTTCGGACATCATCGATGAACGAGCATCATCGATGCATATTCCGACGCAATTTTTCTTTTCTATGTTTGCCTCGTTCATAAAATCATTTAAAATAGCAAATAATGCGAGTGCTGATGTTTTCAGTTCTATTGGTTTGCAGAAAAGTAGCTCTACTACTGACATATTATCACGAATTCGAACATAGGCAACTAAATGAGCATCTTTATTACTATCTGTTGCTTCGTCAAACTGTACTGAAAACAATTTGTCCCGCAACTTCGAGAAAAGCTGACACTGTACAATTTCGGCTATATCGCCAATTCGACGGGCAACAATATCATTTGAAAGAGGTACGGACTGCAATTGCTTTGAAATATTATCTCCCAACATAGTTTCTACAATCTCAATTGCTGCTGGCAAAATAAGATCTTCACCAATGGTGTGAGGTTTTTTACATCTGGCTATTTTATATGAACTTTGTAAGATGCAATTAAAGCTTTTTTATTCACAGACAAATTTTATTTAGAAAATGATTTTTACTTTTTATATGATTTTAATTTTAATTCGAAGAATTCTCTGGGTTTGTTGACGTACTCACTATGAAGCGCTTCCAATGTCATTTAATTTATGTTCATGCTGTCTGCGCTTCCAAATGTCGTTTTTATTAGGTTTCATGCTATCTGCGGCCAACATTTTTGAAAAAATCATACACAGGGGCCTTTCTTCTTCATTTACTTCAGTACTGGTAAAACCAAAATTTAAGTATTCTTGAGAATATTTCTTGATTTTATTTTCGGAGCCACGCTCCTCTGTGTACTTGTTGATGCTTGACTATCGTCTAATGCTTGCTTACTTCCGCTTAAAAATTTATTCATGAGTCTGCATAAATCTGCTGCCGTGAATATTTAATATGGCGAATTGCAATTTACACGAAAACATATATAACATACAAATTCACGATAGATTCGATAACGATAAAAGGATCGACTCGAATGAGACTGGCTGGAATTGAAACTTGCGTTATCGAATATTTTCCTTCTATTTATGAGAAAACATTTGCTCCGCGCATGCTCGAGACGGCATCGGTCGTGTGGATTCCCTTCCACAAACATTACTTATTTTTTTCTCTTTTGTTTAGTCCATGCTTCGGTTTTATTTCTTTTATTATTCGAAAAAATGTATTCCCAGTTTCTAAATTTAGCTCACACCGTCTAGGTTAACTTTCATTAACGAATTTTTCTACTTTCATATTCTTTTAACGTTATCTCCCTGTTTTGCTTTCATTTCAAATATAATATTTAAATTTTCTCAGCTTTCATTCGCTTCATCTGTTCACCGCCCACTTGTCCAAAATGCAAGATGTAACTTCTCGCCAACGTCGGCTTGCTTTTATTCTTGTTTTGGTAGTTAGTTAAAAATAATTTAAAAACAGAATCCAAAATACTCAATATACATTATTGTTGTATATGTTTTATTGTAAGCGGGAAGCGCGATGAAAATTATGATGGAAAACTGGGCCACGAATACTAAAAGGTTGAGAAACGCTGCAATAAGAAATTCCGCACATCAGCTATGATACATTTACATGATTGTGTGTACTGGTAATCAGCAGAAGATAGTATAAAATAAATGTTTACGAGATGAAAAAAAAATGAACTCTTAACAGGTATGGTGCTCTATTACATACAATCATACACATTTCACAATGTGGATTCAGGCTTGGAATTAGGCAGTTTACGAGTCACTGAAACAGACATTGCCATTATTCTGACAATGTTATAGGTCATGTTTAGGAAAGACAAGACGATTTGCATTTGTTTTCCGAACAGCACCCTGAATGTGCTCTTCGAGTTAAGGTCCAAAGTCATGACAGGCCAATCCATTCACTGAATATCTTCATTCTCTTAGAACTCGTCGAACAAATGATCCGTATGTGGAGGAACGTAATCCATAAAAATGAAATAAGAGTCAACTGTACACTTAGAAAGCAAACAGAGAAGCTCTAAGGTTTAGTTTCTGTGTCTGATAGGAGTTATAGGGCTTCTGTCAAAGGCCTGAAGGTCTCTGCTTCCATCCAGCATGATGTTTACTCAAAAGCATTATACCTCCACTTCCACAATGACCTCTTTCTCTGATGTTGAAGAACAAGTAGCGAATTCCCAGTTTTTTCCAAATTAATATTTGTTGAAAATTAGTGCTTAGGATGATTTGGTCTTATTAGTAAAGAGAAAACGATCTTCCATTGACCTTTGCTTCAAATATAAATGTTTTCTGAACCATTTTAAATGAGTTTCCCTCTGAATAGAAATGAACGGGATGTTCTGTTAGTTCTGTCCATCAAATATAAAGATGAAATTTTGAGACAGACCCCCTGTTATTTCTCCCCTCCTATTACCCAGAGGTATAATTACCCCTGATTTCATTTTCATGGAAAGTCCACTTAGAGCTAGCTCATCTGGTCGATAAATTTTTATATTTAAAAAAGCATTGACTATCTTCTATGAAGTACTTGTTGATCTTGGAAAAATCTAATCGCCTTAAAAAGATAAATTTAGCAAGGACGTTGAACAGTTTGAAAAATTATTGATTTAAAGAAAGATTTTTTATGTAAATTTTAATAGATGAAACTCAAATAGTATATTATACTTCTAGTTCATCTATCGAGATATCTTAAAAAAACAGAGTTATCATGTATTTGTAAAATGTTGACTCATTATACTTCTAAAATTTTGTTTTAGAATGAATACTGAGTATACAGATAAAGATTAATAATAAAATGATATTACGAAGATTGTTGAACCTTAATGGTTTAGTTACTTTACAGATTTCAAATTATTTACTCTCATTTTATAAAATACTCAATTTTTTGTGAATTACAAAATATCTTCCAATTTCTTATAATCTTATTCATCTATTGGGTTGTTCGGAAAGTAATTTCGTTTTTTCCCGACAGAGGATTTAATTGTATTTTTTTGCACCCAACTTCACATTTAAGCCGTATAATTTTTATATGCTTTGAGAGCTCATATAGCAAGGCTTGTGTGTGAAAAATTCCAATTAATTCTACGCAGTAGTTTTTGGTTGGTGCCCTTTTAAATATGGAGAGCGATAAGCAGCATTTTCGACATATCTTACTGTTTTACTACAGAAAGGGTAAAAATACTGTTCAAGCCAGAAAGAAAATGACCGATGTATATGGAGAAGGTGTGTTGACAGTGCGCCAGTGCCAGAACTGGTTCACTAAATTTTTTAGACGTAAAACCTTCATCTCAAATGAGGAGGTCAAAAACCACCTCGATCAGTTTTTTGGCAGCAAAGACCAAAAATTTTATGAGCGTGGAATGATGCTACTACTAGAAAGATGGCAAAAGCTGTTGGACCAGAACGGCCAATATATAATTTAATAAAGTATTTGTTTATTATACGAAAACTGTCTTTCATTTCCCCCCCCCCCCAAAAAAAACGAAATTACTTTTTGAACAACTCAATAATTGAGTGAAGGAATTTTCATATAACGAGATACACAATCATCTACAAATATTTGGTTATTCTGATACTAATTATAAATGGATTTCAGTAGTATTTATGTAAGAATGTTACCTAATAAAAAAAATTCTTCTCGGCAAGCTGGAAGACGAAAGCAGATTCCTTTACATCTGTTAATATCTGGCAACATAAATTGTTGATGTTAGAAACAGTCAAAATTAGGGTTTGAAAATCCTTTTTCAGCCCCTAACTTCTAAGATATTGCATTAATCGAAAAACTTTAAATACAAAGTTGTTTGTTTTAAAGATGAGCTAGTTTAACTGACAGGATATAGTAATTTTTATTTTAAATATTAAGGAAGTTACAGCAAAATGACAATTTCAACCCCTCCACCATTTCTAACCCCTTTAAGCTAGATGGGCCATTTACGAACGTCCGAGATTTTTACATATCTAACAACATATTCCAAGCCAGTTAAAATCCAAACAAAATTACTCTAGTCATCCTGTTCACAAGATAACATTAGATGCACAGCATATTTCAAAAGAATTTTTGAAAAATCCTTTCTTAATGAGCATTTATTATCCAAGAATTAACTACGTGACAAATTTGGCTAGGTTCACTAGTTTGCTCTGGAAACTGTCTAAATGATTTTTTAACCTTGCGTCCCTCATGACACAATTTATACATGTTTAGATAGCCTATAAACGTTATCATGTTAAAAGACTTTCTTTTTAACATCTCAATATTATTCTGAAAACTGAAATAAAATTTATTACAATTTTTAGGTCATTCTTTACTTATAAAAACATAAAAATTATAATTTTAATGGCAATTGATTTTAGGAAAGTGAGTTATGAAATTTTATGTTAATATTGTTGGAATAAGTACTAAAACAACCATGTCCTAACGCATAATTGACCCAATTCATACATTCAAAAAAAGTCAGAAAGGAAAGTAATAACAGAGATATTCAATTTCTAATAAGCATAGCTTATTTCAACTCGCAATAATAATGTGGGACGAAAACAAATTAGACAAGTAAGTTAAGGAAATCCTTCATTATCTAAAGTAACAGAGTGCATTTAACGAGTTTTATAGATGATGCTATTTTCTGTTTTTTTTTATTATTTTTTTAAAGAATTTTCTGGATTTAACTTTCTTCGAGGCATAACATATTTCTGTTTCCATTCCAAGATGTGCTTTACAATTTTACGTTTTTCTTTGCAATAAATGATGAAAAATGTCCCTGTTATCGAAATAAAGCATATTTTGCACAATAATTGGGCGAAAAATATTATTTATTTTATACCTGCAATACGTCAAATGGCGCAGATTTCGCCCCAGAAAGGGGGGGGGGAGGAAATAAAGAAATCAAATATAATTGTGAACACCGTCAACTAAGATAAAAGAAAGTATTCTAGAAAATGCTGTCTTCTTACTAATGATTTTAGATTCTTTATGCTTCAGATTTAATAGATTTGTAAAAAACAGTTTCACTACATTATTGAATATAGTTATATATATATATATATATTTTATTATCACTTCTTTTCCTTGAGGCTATTTTCATATCCGACACATGTAGGTTACAAAATCATGTTTTGCGTCTTTTAATAGAATTTCTGGCTCGTTTATAAGTTATTTTCTTTGTTTTTGCTTTTACTGTAAATATTGCATTTTCGGGAAGTTCTCTGACCCAGAAATAAACAGATGCTTGATCATAATCCAAAACACTTAGTTTGAAATTTAGAATCAGTTCCTTGCTTTCTGGATCATGAAGGACAAGCTATATTATTAGGAGATTAAACAGGACACAATTAGCATTCCTGGCGAACGGGCTGGTCGCCAAAGGCAGCTGTTCTGAAATATATCCCATATGACAAATGATATATGTTATCATTTCGTGAGGTCCATTCTAAAATTTCTACTTTCATCTTCCATTTTATTCGCATACATTATAATGTATATTTGGTTTTACAAACCTATCTCTCAATATATATATTTTTTCTTTGTCTTTACAATTCTACTAGAATCGATGCAAAAGAACCAAAATTTTTTTTTTCATCCACATATGAGTTAATATAATTTTGTTATATTAATGCCCCATTAAAGGTGAATATGGGCTATTCTTGGAGGCTTTCATTGCCTTTAGCAACGGTCAGATGATGAGGATAACACATGAGCCCATATCTTTCCCTCCAAACTTTAGCAGAACATCTATTTTACTTTCCACGAGTTTAGTATGAATTTGCTCCGTATATATGAAGTCTCATCTTGAAAATCGAACAGTTGACTTTTTACACACCAAGCCGAGTTCCCACAGTTCGATATAGAGGTTGTACTATCAAGATAATAAGGTTTCACATGTCCACCCCGATGGAGCTATTTGTTCTCTAAGTGAACTCTCCCCAGTTGATTTTATTAGCATATTCTACTCTGTAACTTGCTTGCATGATTATAAGATTTATTCTAATGAAGGAAAACTTGTGGCAAAGTATTGGCATGGGAACCGAATGGTTCCAATTTCGAAACAGATTCCATGAAATGTGCATGTTATGTCCTTTAAACTTGATATCAAGGATCGAACTGTTTTTCGTTGTTGTAGCAAGGAAACGTTGAGGGAAGATGTTATGTTGTTAGATGTTAAAATGCTATCCTTGTCACTTGATCTCAGTGTGGAATTGAGATCCATCCCAAACAAACTCTCGTGGTGCTTCCACACGATGCGATGTTTTGAACTTAACAGAGCAAGAAAGCAAGAATAGAATTCTTACTGTGCTTCTAAAAGACTCTAAATCTTATTTCCTAGTAAATGCTACGAGGGAGGGAACTGCTATTTCTTGTTATTCTGTCCAGGAACATTCTCAAGGCATTTGGTTGCCGTTAAAAGGAGATTTTCAAATTTCCTCCTCAAATAGTTTTAAGTTGATGGTTTTTAGTAAAGACTAAAATTCACTGCGTTATAGAAAGGTAATGAAATTGATTGAGACAGACCTTGACTGTCATAATTCATTACCGTTCTCATTATTCTTTTTTACTTATGCAATGACACGTATTTTTGATTTTCCTTCGTAGAAAAGTGTAAAGAATTGAATGCGTATTGTATCGGAAAAATCCGAAATATGTCAGTGGATTGTACGGTGAAAAGCCAAACAGGCTGCATAGTAATAACATTGATTTTTTTTACACGATAGCACGAATACACAGTATCAAAATGCAGCCGAAGAGTGCACAGAAACAGCACAAAGCGCCCAGAGACAATTACTTTCCCTTGATTCCACTGCTACTTCCGACTATTTGCTTCAACTCAATTTAAATGGCTACTCTCAGCTTCGTCTCTTGGTATTTTTATAGTTTCTTTTAGTTTTTATACAAGCTCCTAGGAGGATACTGTATCTTTATTCCTAGGAGGATATTGTATCTTTGCTGCTAATCAATATATTCAGCATTCCAGCAGTTTCAAGAATTTCCATTTTTGTCGCCAAATTCTCCGCCAAGATATCAAGACCAAGGAACTATTGAGCGACATCAACTCAACATCCATATAAGCTATCTATAAAACCATCTTCCTTACCTGGAGCTAACTGCAGAGATAAGCAATATTATATATTCATAACATTTTTATAGACTTTTTTCCTCTGATTGGTTGAGCTCAATATTAAATGCAGATCGATATACGCTTTAAATTTTAGGACAACATATCAGAATTCAGTTATGCCGTTTCTTGTAATTTTAAGTAATCGTGCTCATATACACATAATTAAATAAACGATCAGACCATCTACACTTTGACGGATTTAATTTAAAATCTACAATTTTCTAAGATCTACAATTTTCCTAAGATCGAAATTGTAGAATAAAACAATATTTAGATCAAATCAATTTAGATTGTACATCAAAATTCATTCATTTGGCTTCACGCGTTTTTAAATTTTCTTGTTCAAATATGAAAAAAAAAAAAAAAAAAAGAGAAAAGAGATGACTTGATGGATAATCAACTTTTTTGACGAAATCATAAGAAAAATTTCATCTACCTAGCTCCTTGCTTTTTTTTGAGATGTTACATGGACACATGCATATGGCGGTATAACCAGACAGACTTCTTAAGTATGTGCATTTCTGAAAGCTTGGATTTTTTCGATTGCAATACTTTCTCTTTCCTCAGGTATATTCTAAAATTATCTTAGCTTATTCTTTGTTCCTTTCCTTTGAAATCGTATGAAAATTTCATCTACCCAGCTCGTTGCTTTTTTTGAGGTGTCACATATACATACACATATGGCTATATAAACAAACTTCTTAAAGATATGTATTGCTCGAAGTATGATTTTTTAAAAGTTATAATATTTTCTCTTTCCGCAGGAATATTCTAAAATACTCTTAGCCTATTCTTTGTCATCGTAAATTGTAACATTCGTACAGTTTGGAAAATTCCAATTCAAAATATAGAAAGTTCAAAGATTTAAAATGTATTGAATAAAGAGATTATCTTTTTGAGCTGCAGAGGGCTTTTGCAAATTAGTTCTGCACGCTTCACTTCTCTTGCGAATGAAACATACAGATTCTGAGTCACCAAGATAAATAATAAAAGGCCTTGTATTACAAGTTAAAATATTCTCTTACTAACTTTTTATCCAATGCCTCGCTGATTTCGTAAAAGTCTTTGATAGTCAAATCTGCTTAAGTCTATTTATGTAGAGCGATTATTTACGTATTTTTCTGCTACTCTATCAGAAATTTTTTTCACATGATGGATTGAGGTCGTACTGTTCAAGCGCTTCTTTTCTTTGATAGGTAAAGACTTTCATCAGTTAAAGTTTGATGAAATCAAGGATTATGCATTTCTATCTATGCACTTGCTGCCCTTTTCATTCAGCTGATTCGCAAAGAATATCGGTTATGTTTAATTTAAATCTCATTTGTCAAGTTAATTTAATATTCCCGATTCCCTTAACAAAGTTCTTTTAAGAAACAGATTCTGATCTTGATATTTATTATTCTTTCGCCTGTTTTGTTTATTGTGTATATGAATCTTTTTATCTATTTGAAGGACTCGAGACCATCTCTCTTGGATGATTTTACTTTGAAGAAGGGAGGTATGCAGTAAGTATTTCCAAAATACATTTGAGAGGTCCTTACCTTCATTTCGTTAGATACGTTTTTTCTTGTTAATTATTTTAAACAGGACCATTTTATTTCTATTTAACAACCTGAGTGTTTCTTGCTGATAAGAATTATTTAAACTTGCGGATAATTCGCGATCGTTACACCATCTAATTTCGCTGATAATCTGGTTTATTATAGTCTAAATAAAATAAACACCTCCTCCATCGTCCTTGATTTCACTTTTTTAATTGGGAAATCAATGCCCCTATACATGAGAAAAAGCAGGATAGCTTCCACTACTAAAAGCAAACTGTAATTCCATGATATCGTAGAGCTATAAAAACTTGTGTCCCGGTAATTTGATTAACATCGCACATTATGTAGTCAGAAATGTAATTAATTTCATTTCCCAGTTCTTCAAGTAACCTATGCATGTAACTGACAGGATATTTCTTACTGGACTTCCGTCAATGGAAGAAAAAAAGGCACGCTATTAAATATTTGAAGAATTAATGAAATTGATTTGAATTTCCTTCAACAAGGAAATCTATTGTAAAAAAATAAAAGAAATATTTAAAAAAAATTGAAAAATTGCTGAAATTTAGGAAAAAATTGTAAGACAGCTAAATTGATATAATAGAAGTGACAAATATTTAACTCTTAAAATGATATAGAAACAATTTGCAGTATGCTGAACATTCCTATCTCCCTAAGTATATTTGTACTATTTTGGTAACTATCAGTCAAACGGTCTGATAGTCAACACACACACACACACACACACACACACACACACACACACACACACA
>JAPMOR010115756.1:1336639-1392610 GCA_026543865.1 Argiope aurantia
CTGAAAATGTTAGCCCTCCTCTTGAATATGTTTTATTATAATAATATTTATAAATTATTAAATGGTAATTCATTAAAAATGAATTGATTGAATGAATCGAACTATTTTTTTTATTTGCTTAAATGAATGCCCATCTTTTCGCTATAATCGACACTAAATTTTATGACTTTCTGAAAAATAGTTTCATTTGTAGACAACTTTAACATGCGGTTCTTTAATATATATATATATATATATATATATATATAAATAAAATTTCAGATCGTATTTAATTTTTATTTCTTCAAAACAATAATAAAATTTTAGCGATTTTTTTCTCTCGTTTAGACGAAATATCAATACATACACACACACACACACAGAGAGAGAGAGAGAGAGAGAGAGATACATTGTTCATCAAAGGCTTCACCGAAGATGTTTATACAGTGATATTTCATATCGTTTTTAATTTTTATTTCTTGAAAACAATAATAAAATTTTAGCGAGTTTTTTTCTCGTTTAGACGAAATATCAATTAACATTTTTTTTCTTATGTGAATATTAAGGGATCATAATCAAATGATGTTAATGTTTGTTTCAGTTAATTATTTTTTTAATACAAGGATGTATGCTAATGTTGGTCCTTTTTTCAATCCAACTTTAAAAAAATCTTTTAAAAAATTTATCAGAATGCAAAAATTTCTCGGTCATTTAGCTGTACAACAAAGCGTTGCTCAACATGAATGAGCATTCCTTTTGACAGAAACTTGTCTGATGTATTTCAATTCGAACTTTCCAGTCCGTTGGGGAACAAAATTCCTTACTCAAATAAGGAAACAGGAAAACCCATGGCGCACAGACAAATGTCTATGATGCCCTGATTTTTCCATAATAAAATATCAGGAAGAACCTTTTAATAACCACCCTGTCCGTTTTCATCAGGATACAAATAAAAATCTTTTTTTCAAAAAAACCTCAAGAACATTCTTAATCTGACCAATAGCTGTATTCCAGTATACAAACGACGCTGTGAAACACAAATAAAAACAACAGTGTTATAAAAAGAGATCCTTTCCTGTTTCGTCTGACCTCCTGGAAACATCAGGCAAGTGGCATTTATTCCCTCCAGAATTTAGTTTATAATATATTATGAAGCAACATAAAACAGATACTTGATAATATTTCTTACAACGTAGACCATTATTTTCAAACTATCTCAAATGTATTTCCCTATTTAAAGAATAATAGACTTCCATTTTCTTTAATACAAAGAGAAAATATTGGGATTATAATAAATATCCTTCTTTGAAACCTTTCGTAATCGTAAAATAAAATCGTAATCTTGTAAAATAAATTTCTATCTTTACCACTAATAAAAATTAACGTGTTGACGCTTTAAAGAATAAACCACAGGTTCTAGAGCTACGGAATTTAGCACAAAAAAACAAAAAAACTTGTAGAATGACTTTAATGAGTTAAAATCAAGCTAGAGTTTTGAATTTTTCTTTGTAGCTTCGAGGAATATAATAGCACAAAAATGTTTTTTACACCAATCGAATTATCAAAAAATAACCGCAAATGTTTTTAATGATTTTTAAAATTATTTTATGTATTTTACTACAAAAAATTTCATCATCAATTAATTCAAACAAGTTTCATTGTTGCTGCTGAATTTCTTCCTGATTTTTTCTTTCATTCACAATAGCAAAAGTTTGAAGATTTGACTTTTTTGTATATGGAAAAAGTTTCTCATTAGAACATGGATTCAACAACAACAACAAAAATGATTTTTTAGTTTTGTGGTAATTGAAAATAAAATTTAACTGCAAATTAGATAATGCTGCAAATTTTTAAAAATTCATCTCTTTTATATTCTTAAACACAGCTGTGCTTTTACTTTCTCGTATTTGAAATATGGAGGAAGTATTACAATCGTCAAAAGATTCGAACTCGAGATATTGACGCATCTCCATGTTTCAGATCTCTCATTTTTGGCATTATATCTTCCTGCCTGTATAAACGATAACTAAAAAACTCTTTGGACTAGACGATGAAATTTGGTATATATAGACTAACGATCAAATTTGTAAATTCCTATCAAATTTGGAGCAAACTCATTCATTAATGTCAGTTTGTCTCTCTATTCGAGAGCAAGTGACCTCGATAATCATAGAACTAGATAAAATTTGATATCCAGATTTAGCCTTCTAAAATAAAGATATTACTTATTAAATTTTGAACTAAATCCGTCGAACGGTTGATCGTTTTTCTGTCTATACTTTCATATGCATGTAAACGCAATGACTTAAATCATTAAAATTCGGTATGCTTTGTGACTACAAGTGTCATTTTATAATCAAATTTTAGCATCAAGAGGGAGGCAAAAAGGGCGTCTAAAGTACATATTCTAGTGATAGATTCAATAAAAATGCTAAATAGTCAAAGACCTAGATTTCATTATTATGCAAGGTACTCATGGTTTTACCTGGGATCCTCAATTTTATTCGGACGAAAGAGACTACGACTTTCATTGGAGAATATGAGAGAAAGTTCCGGGGTGACCACTTCCGCTGATTCTTTCATGTATTTGGATGTATAAACAAATAATACCGCTTTTAAAATTTGAAAAATCTTGTTTTTTATTGCATTCTAAAATTTTTTTTAATGTTATCTCCAAACAGACTCCGTTAGATATTACAAAAACTATGAAAAGTATTTTATATAAACTAAGCATTAAGCAGATGAATAATATCTATTATTGTGCTTAATATGTTTAAATTCAATTAACAAATCACTGGGTCAGTAAAACTTTAATTGGTTCACATTTTAGATTAAATTTAAATTTTATATGAGATGACAGACAAAGTGGTTGCACAATGAAAAAGACGAGTCCAAAATTCTTAAAATATTACAACTTACATGTTCGTAACAATTTGAAATTTAAAGGTGGAAGAAAGATCGAGAAAATCCTTTATACCAAACAATGTACGAAAAGTTTTATTGAAATTTTTGACATGCAATAATTTGGATATAAATAAATGGTGTAGAACATATGTGTTATACTGTTGTTACTAATTATGATTATTTGTCTTACAAGAATTATAACAAATTAATAAAAGAACAAAAAACAGTTAATAGGATTCATAATATTAATTAAAAAAGATAGAAGAATACTACAAACAATTCTTTTAGGAAGGAAAGTAGGAATAGGAAGTAGATATTTGTGATAAATAACGATTTCTTTTCTTAGAACGGTTGCTATCCTGTGGTGTGTCGACAATTTTCTGAAATGTACAAAGGTGCACTTCCAAACTTCTAAGATAGGAGAGGAGAAGGAGAAACTCCTAAGATAGGAGATGCTCTAGAATAGATGTTTCCCATAATGCCCGCATTTCTTCTTCTAAGATGTAGAAGTTTTAAGATTATACCATAAGATAGGTAGTCCACGATATGAAATATAAATTGCATAATGTCTAATTAAGATTCTAAATTAATTAGATTCTAATCCAGTTCACATCGAGTGTACTTTTCACGTCACAGCGGAAACATATTAACGGGAAGGAGGTTATCTGCTACCAAATTCAACCGCCTGTTAATAATCCAACGACAGTTTGAACTTCCCAAATGCTCAGTTAAGTTTGTTTATTTGCAAGTATGTTTGCAAATTCATTTCAAGTTGCCACTAATAACTGGTGTGATAATTGATTTTGATTAATAATCTTTGCTGAATTAAATAATCAAATTAAAATCAAAGCTAGAAAGGATAAACAGAAATAGTGCTTTCAAAAAAAAATAATGAATAAAGAATAAAACGAGGAAAAGAATACTTTTATAGCTATCAGATCAAAGTGAGAACCGCCGTAACCTGACGGTAATGGCGTTTTCACTACTTACTTTTCCGTCCATGGGTGAGTTGGAAGAGGGGGGGGGGGATGAGACAGATGGAGGGTCGAAGAGGAAGGGGGAGAAAGCTATAACTACCTGCGGAAAAATCAACAACGTTGGAAAGTTGAAACTGCGGACAGTGTCCGACTTACGCCTTTCACGATACGACATTATCAGCGGTTGCAACAGTGAAAATAAATAAATCGCCATGAACGTAACAAAGAAGAGAATGAAAAAAGAAACGAAAAGAAAAGAAATAATAATAATAATAAAAAAAAGGATAAGGTAAGAGTGAAAAGGAGGTCAGGTCACCGCTCGGGATTAGGAAGGAGGAGGAAGGGGGGGGGGAGGGTTAGAGGGATTGATGAAGACGGCAAACTTTTTGCAAAGGAGCAGCAGCTAGGTATATCTGCTTTCGCCCATTGACCCAAATATTCGAGAAAGGTGGCCACCAAATTGCCGCGGCTGGGGTAATGAACTTCCAACAGATCGTCAATGAACTCTGGTGTCTGCGTTTTCGCCTTCACATGCCCTCCCTCCCCACCTTTCCTTCCAATTTTGCCAGACACCTGCACGAAGGAACGATAATGCTTAAGAAAGAATGGAAGTAAGAGAGAGAAGAGAGAAAATAGTAACGAGTCCTACTTTTATTTTTACTTTCGTTGTAGAACCGAAAGTGTACCTCTGGGAGAGAGTTTTGGAAAGAAATGGTGAAATGTTTTCCCTGATATTTGTAGGAGTTGTTTACGCAACGTTTCGGACCCGAGGGGTGTTTTTTTCTTCTCTGTCTTTTACCTTTTTTTTATCTTTTCTTTTTGACGGATGTCTTAAGTCCTTTAATGCAGAATGGCCGCTGTACTACTTTTGTTTTCTGAGCATAGTAGAATGAGGTAGAAAGTCTTTTCATGCAAATTTTCATGTCTTGGAACGTCATCACATACTAAAATATATAAAACTGAAGTATAAACATTATATATTTGAGCAAATTGAGTTTTTGCACAGTCTGTTTAAATTTTGAAATTCTAATTTTCCAGCGGAAGTTGCCTAATCCCCAATGCTACGTATCCTTTGCTAAATAATAAAATATAATTGGGTTTTAATAGACTTTTTATATTTTTACAAGAGCGTTTCTTATTTCTCACACACCACAAATACACAACACTAAGCTTACAGAAGTAAGCATATCAAACAATTCAATTCGTGTACAAAATAACTGGCTTACAAAAGCAGTTGGAGTTGCCTTCCCAAAACCTTCTCGCATGTTATCCAATAAAGGTGTTATCCCCCTTGCCCCGCATAAAATTGTAAACCTTGGCAATTCCATGAATGCCATGAGGGCTCAGATTTTGATTTTACGAGAACCCACACATGAGATTAGTATATTTCATAGTATAATAATAATAATAACAACAACAACAAAAAAAAACTTGTGTTAAATGCGAGAAATTGTCAAACAATTCTTAGAAAATATCACTCTTTGATTTGAATCAAGCGTGCTATCTTTGGTTATTAATCACTAGCTTGCGGTTAATAAACAAGTACTAGAAGATAGAGTACATATTTTCGAATCCTTTTTTTCCAACCTATTGAAACCAAGATTAGATATGGAACTATAATCGCAATCACAAGATAACATCCGAATTTCCCTTATTTAAGCCAATGAGTATTTGAATTATCTTGTTACTTGCATGCAAAAGTTCAATGCGACAGATGATCAATATCTTGACGGATTTCAGTCTAAATTTGATATTTATCTTATTTTAGATACTTAACATATACTCCAAATTTTATTCATCTAGCTCTATATGCTTTGTAATTATTCTATTCATTTCTACTTGGATAGCTGGAGAGACAGATTATCTCGAATGAATTTTATTCAATGTTTGGCGTAAAATCCATGTACAAAATTTCATCATTTTAACTCAAAAAGTTTTGATTATCATGTCACAGAGTAACAAACATAATTCCCAAATTGTGTTTCGAACTCGGTGATCTAAAATATGGAGATACATCAAAATTTCAGATTCCAATTTTTTGACGATTACAGTATTAAATCTTTCTATGCTATATATACGAGAAAGAAAAAAAGTCAAAAAGACGAATTAATGAAGTGAATTAATTTAAGATGTGAGCAAAAATAGAACTAAATATATACTCACAGATAAATACAAGCTTATATAAATGCATATACACAAACAAACACTTATATGGACTCACATACATTAACATATATAAATACATATGCATTAACATATACTCATATAAGTATATATACATTAACATATATAAACACACATATACATATTTATAAATATGTCAAAAAATACGAAATACCGCAAAGAATTGAAAGCTGGTCCAACATTTTATAGAAGTAAATATCTTCCTTATTAATAGTTCTGATTTCAAAAATTGTTGTGTTTAATCCTAGATAATTCGGAGCATTTCTTACAAAAAAATTTGAGTTGTTATTTTCCTTTTCAAATAAATCTTTAGTCATTTTATTAGCAAATTCGTCTCAAAATGAAGAAGGTTCCTTGGATGAATTCTATATGTCACTATGGTACATGGTTACTTCTAGACACGGTGTGTTCTTTATATAAGTGGAATATACAATGCAATTCGTATTCCATTTACCTATTGTACATCTTTATGCTTACTATTTTATTTTGTTTCATTGATTTTAGGATAGACATAAAACCGTAATCGCCTAAACTACCGTACTGCCTCACGTTTTTCCTTATTATGTACAAACAAGCACATAATAAGGAAAGTTTGTGTTTTGTTTGAACCAACATGGTAAAAATTTTCTATGAAAAAATTGTGGCTTATAATTTGCTTTCAATTTCAAAAATAAATTGATGGAAGCATGTAAGAAGTAAATAATTCCATTTTTCTTCGCTTGGAAATTTGCCTTTAGCGATGATATTGCGTTAATACATATATTTAATTCAGATAATAATAGATTTAGATAATAAATATAGCAACAAATAAATATACATTATTTGGGTTTACTCCAAACTGGCATTTAGTGATAATGATGTCATCAAATGTCTCATTTGAAAGAAGAGAGCACTTTTCTAGCCAGAGTGAACATGCAAAAAATGAAATGAGTTCTGATTGTCAGTTTTTTCCCCTGTCATCATTAGAGCATATGATATTAACTAAACAATTTGAAAGCCTTCTTATGTCTAGTATTTATTGAACTTTGAACATGAAAATTTTTCTGTTTGTTAAATATTTTTAACTTTTGTATCAATAGATTTTTCACATATAATTAGGATGACTCTTTGTTTCTGAATTGAATGAAAAGAGAAAAAAATGTTGCTTATTGCAGTCTGGTACCTCTCTAAATGAATGATATTTAATCTCTTAATGTCTTTTAAAATCAGTTGAAAGCAATACTCATCTCGAAATTATTATAAAAACATGTTACAAGCACCATCACTCAGGATCAAGAGGGAATCTTTCCTGTTATAGATAAGACAGATAATCTTACGTGAGTCAATATGTGCATCCGTGAATAAAATTAAAAGGCGAATTGGCAAACAAATGTTGTTATATACATTTTTGGCTGAGTGTATTAATAACAGAATAAATTTATATGAATTATTTAATTTCTTGGTCTGTTTTAAAACTCATTTCTGTACAAAGAGAGGCGTGATCTTATATAATATTATACAATTTTACATGGCTATTTTGCAGAGGTTATTTCTTGAGAAAATTTGGATGATTATTCTAAATCAATGGATTATTTATTCTAATTTAACATTATTACAACAGAATCCGATGCTGAGCTATATTTAGAATGAAACGAAATCTAATAACATCATCTAACATTTTTTTTGAGAATTCTTGCAATTAATTTAAAAGTTTCGTCAAGAATTGGAGTGACTTATTAGAAATCTTAATTTCTGGGATATCAATAATTTTTAAACAGATTGAGTTTCTGTCTTATTGATAGTGAGTTTCCGATGATTTCTCACTTTGATATACATTGAAGTCTTTGCCACCAGTCACTTTCTAGAACTCTCAAACAATGAAATTTGTTTGTGAAATTTATGTCGTTGAAAGAATGTCTGCTAAAAGATGTCTGATAAAACGGCTTGCTTATTATACGTCAATACAATAAGCAATATTTTAATTTATTATTTATTAGCCGTCTTTAAAGGTTAACTGGTTTCCTGGAATATAAGTTGAGTTTAGTTTTAATTAAACCCCTAATACATGATTTAATGTGCAAGATTATCTCAACAAAGTATTTTTACGAATCAAATTGTACATTAAAACCAGGTAATTTTTACAGTTTTACTCTTATTCTTTTTATTGTTCACATGAACTTTCCTAATAGAGTCGAATCATAAGCCATCATAGTGCCATTAAAAACTGTGACTATGTAATATATTTTTAACACTACAATGCCGTTATTGAATCTTTTATTTTTCAATTATGTAAGAAAATCGCATGATTAAATATTTGATGAAATAATGAGAATGATTTGAATTTCGATGCAATAGGAAAATTTATTAATAAAAATTATTTAAAAAAATATGTTTTAAAAAATGACAAAATTCATGTAAAAAAACTCTGAACGACAGTTAAATTTGCATAATTAAAGATTTTTCCTTAAAAATTAAAATGATATAAAATCAATTCTATGTAGTAATATTTTCGCGAATTCTTGCTAAAAAACTTGCTTAATTTTTAATTAATTAAAACTTTACGAAAAATTTCAAAAAATAATTGCTCTGAGATGCACATTTTTATTCTCCAAAGTAGATCTCAGTCAAATTTGGTAGCTATAGGCCAAATGGCCTGCCTTGTAGGTATCTTCCTTTATTATTTAGTAGGGATCCTTCTTGAATGAAAGACCATAAAATTTAATTAGTAATTATTAGTTTGAGGTTAACTAGTAATGATAAATACAAAAAGAATTCAGGGTAAACAAATGATCTCTGAAGTAGTTTGGTAAAATATCTTTCCTCATTCATAAAAAAACAAATCCATCTATCAATTACAAGTCGAGCATTTCATTTCATTTTGTAGCACAGAAGAGAAGTTTTAGCTGAACTAATTTTTTTTTCTATTTATAAACTTGCAAATGTTAATTACATCTACACATGCAAAATATTTATATACTTGAGGCTACCTTTTTTTGAATCGTAACTAATAACCAGATTAAGATGTCCTTCTTTAAATATCTAATAGTAATGGAAGAAGAAAAGTATTGTTTTGAATAGCTAAAATAAACAATTGAAAAGTTAAAAATGCTTAGATTTATTCAGAAAAACATTGAAAACAAAAGAAAGGTCCGTGAAGTCTACATTTAAGTAATAGTAAATTTTTGTTTCTTTCAGACTTGCGACTGTTTAGGAGATATAGATTTTTTTTTCAGCTAGCGTGTGAAATAATGAGAAATTAATGAATCAGCGGAGATTCAAAACATTTAATCTTTGTTTATTCATCGAGTAAGTAAAACTTGTATAGAAATAATAAAAGGATGAATAAAACCCCTAGAATTGATGGGAAAAGAAAATATATTTATTAAAAAGTCGCTTTGGAAATCAATTAAACCTCTCTATAAACTAGTTAATATATTGTAGGGAAACATATTTTGAAAAAAAGATAATCCATTACAAAAAGTTCACTTTTAAAGCTAATAAATGCATGCTCCGCCGTAGGTAAAATAAAGCTTCTTTATAAGTTCATTAAATAAACTTAGCTTTTATTTCGAAATTTGTAACTTTATTAAACTAATTGTCAGTGTTAGCGCTTGATAGAATGCTTCACGCTCTAAAAATTCTATATGGACCAATATTTCAAAACATAATATGATTCTATTTTTAATGTAAATTAAAGATTGTGAAAGGTTATTGTAAAAACAATTGGCGCTTAATTTAAAGTATTCCCTAACTTTAAATAATTTAAAATATTTATTAACTAGTCTATATTATTTTTGATTATCTTAAAGTGTAATAATATGTGTTTATTACACTGCATCCTAAAATTTTTGGATAACATTGATATCAATTTTATTAAGTGTGCATCTTTTTGGCAAAAAAAATGATATTAATACGGATATATCTAAAGAAAATAAGAATCGTATATCAGGGCAGTCAATGTACAATTAAAAGACGTTTCGAATTAAAAAATGTATTTAGATTGTCATGATAATTTTTGATTTATTTGTAACAAGTGTTATATGAATTTTCTTAGACAAAAGAAGAATTGAATAATTTTCGTTACTGAACCATTTGCAAAGTAAAAATAAGCAATGTGAAAACTGCAGCAAGATGATTTTGATTAAATACAGCCGAAATAAGTTTTTCAATACCTTAATTTTTGCTTGATCAATTTATTATATAAAATATGAGAGATTTGAAAACCATTCTATTGTAAAAGGTTCATTTACGTCATTTTCAAATAGAATTAATTTGAATTCTCAGCAGGAAATATTTCGAAAATTATCAAAAATTGATGATTGCAAAAGAAGTTTCATATTTAAGTTAGGTTAAAAGAATAAGTTTTTATTTTGGAAGAGTGTTAAAATTTAGAACAATGGAATAAAAAGTGTCCTATAAAGGAAACATTACATTTTCGTAGTTGAACGATTTTCATTTGGACGTGCTATATGTTAAAATATGAGTTCATTAATTTGATTGCCTTCGGTGATGAGAAATTACTTTTCATTCTAACCCAAATATGAAATAGAATACACAATGTCAAATACAAGAAAAAGTAGTAAAAGTAGAATGCAAAATATTGTTTATAGTATAAGGAATAAGTGGCTTATCGCGCATTTAAATTCGTAAAATATGTGCTCGGTATGTGAATTCTTATTTTCCATGTTACCTGTTCCAGTCCCCAAAGATGAGCTAATTGCATATCTTAAACTCTTCCTGAATTACAATTCCAGCGCTCTAAAATAAGAAATTAATCTTGAAATCCTTGCCATTTTGTAACTAAAAGTGGCTCTTACACGTCTTGAATCCCATGCATATTGGAATACCCAATGAGTGATAAAATGTTATCCGAAAACTGAGACACTGTAATTGTGAAGCTTGTATGGATAGTCGATCGTTATCGTGCCTATTAGCCAACTAGCATAGACCATACCTTTATCAAAGTGATAATTTTATGCCCCGGAGCAAATGCAAATGGTGAGTATCTCGAAAGGAGATATTATCCATACGAGACTTGAGGAGATTTTTTTTCTTTCTTTTTTCGGCTGAGGAGGAACTGGAGAACGCCGTGAGGTCCACATGACCCTTTGGGGAGGTCTTTTCACGTTCGTCTGCATGTTCTTCTGATCGATGATGACACACTTTCTCCTCCGAACAGAAAAACAAAAATTTGAGAGAAAAGGCTACGTGACCCTATTCACAGACGCGCTGTTAAATTTTCGCTTTATTTAGGGTTGTGGGAAAAAATTGCCCTTATAGTAGAAAGTTATCTATTATTTTGGGTTTCATCATTATCTTCGAGCGAAATTAGTAACAAAGTGAAAAGTTAAAAAGAGTTATTTATCACTTTGACGTGGGTTGTCATAAAGCAGAATTAATCGCAGTCTAATTTATGATATGATGCACAGATGGCTGAAAAATTTAAAAGCTGAATGTATCAACCAATGTGTTAAGATTGTAACAAGGCTTCTACGATGCGATGACAAAGATGATTGAAATTATTCAAAATCTTTCGCATTGTTGAGGATAAGCGGACGAATTACAGTAATTTTTTAATTTTTATAGAAAAGTGTATCATATATATATATACATTGAAGTGACACAAGTCGTGGGATACATCCTAATAAAGTGTCGGACCTCCTTTTGCTCTATGAAGTGCAGTAACTCGACGTAGCATGGACTCAACAAGTCATTAGATATCCCGTTCAGAAATATTGAGCCATTTGCAGACTTTCATAATTGCGAAAGTGTTATCGGTACAGGATTTTGTATAAGAACTGACCTCTCAATTACGTCCCATAAATACTCGATGAGATTCATGTCTGGAGATCTAGGGCGGTAAATTATTCACTAGAATTATTCAGAATGTTCTTCAAAGCAATCGCGAACAGTTGTGATCCGGTGACATGGTGCATTGTCATCATTGAAAATTTCATTATTGCTTGGGTACATGAAGTCCATGAATGGTTACAAGTTGTTTCTAAGTAGCTGAACATAACCATTTCCGGTCAATGATCGATTCACTTGTACCAGAGGACCTCGTTTATTCTTTGTAAGAAATAGCACACTATTATGTTAACAACAGTTTATACAGTGTCTTGTTAGCAACTTAGATCAGCAGCTTTGTGGGGTTTGTACCACACACCAGCCTTTCTATCAATTTTTACCAGCTGAAATGACCAAGCCAAGGTTTTCCTGTCGTCTTGGGTCAATCAATATGGTCACAAAACAGGAAAGGCGTTGAAGGTGTTGTAAAAAAAGCGATGTCAGAACGCGATGTTAGTAAAGGCACTCTAGTCGATCTTCTGGTGTAATAGCCTATTAAAGTCAAATTTCGATGCATTGTCCTAACGAACAAATCCGTCGTAAATTTTACAAGGATTCCTGCAGTTATTTCAAGCAGTTTTGCTTGTCTGTTAACTGTGACAACTCAACGCCCTCGTTGCTATTCTCGGTCATTAAGCGTAGACGGTCGGTCATTGCGTTGTTCATGGTAAGTGGTTATGCCTGAAATTAGTTATTCTCGGCACACTATTTATACTGTGGATCTCAGAATGTTGAATTTCCTAACAATTTTCAAACGGAATGTCCCACGTGTCTAGATCCAACTACTATTCCGTGTGTAAAGTCTGTTAATTCCTGTTATGCGGCCATAATCATGTCGGAAATCTTTTCACACGAATCACTTGAATACAAATAAAAGACCTGCCAATACACAGCCCATTTGTACATTTTGTAAGAAATACTACTGCTTTCCATATATATATATATATATATATATATATATATATATATATATATAACTAGTTGATATACCCGGCGTTGTTGGGGGTTAAAATTTTTCATATATAATATTTTTGATGAAAAAACTATTTTTGTATGAAATATGATAATATGAAAAATCATTTTATTGTCCGCATTTAAAGAAAATGAGTATGAAAAATAAGAATTATTACACATTTTACCAAGACTTTGTATATAATAAGCATTCTGTAGAACGATAAATGAAATTTAGGTAAAGTATGAAAAAAAAAAGGATATGGTATATTATTTAATTTACGGTATATTATTTAAACAGTTTATTAGTTTTGAAATAAAGAGTGCACAAAATATCATCTTCGTTAGTTTTACTAGCATGATCATAAAAGGTATGGCGTTTTGACGGCACTTGGTGCATGAATGTGCATTACTAGTTTCATTTAAACACATACAGTACGTAGCAGAAACGGAAGTTTCTTTGTTAAGCATGCCATCATCATGTTGATGTAATTCATTATTTAATATAGTCTCATTCATGTTTCTTGAATCACTCGTTTTTTTACATCATAGATGCATTTCATATTTTGCCTGTTTGGCATTAGCATTTTATAAAATTCTTGAGAAATGTATGAAGTGTTTTTATCCGTTTCGTACATTACATTTTTCGGCCTGCATAAAATGCCTAGCATAAAAGTCTCATAAAAGCCTAGCATTGTCGGCATTGCATAAAATGTCTAGGTCTTTTATAGAAAGCTAGTTTTTATATATTGATAGTAACATTTCTACATTATATACATACATGCAAAACCACAATGACTGATTTATACTAAAATATACTTTTTTTATAAATGGTTAATTTCTAAATAAAATTAATTTTTTTGAAAAAAACTTGAACATAGATTTAAAATTTTTTATTAATACACTTTGAATTTTCAGATTTTATTGACTATAAAAAATTTCTTCGAAACAAAGGTACAGAAATAAAGTTTCTATTTTATGTTGATCACAATTTGTATTATATGCTAAAAAACTTTTCATATAAAGAGAAAAATCGAGTAGTATGGATTCACCACTACTGACAGAAAAAAATTCCACCACCCAAAAAAAGTACCATATAAGATTATTTCATTTACAAAAAGATGTTTATTTTATGCTTAGCCATTTATCTGTTTCCGAAATATTTCCATGTTTCTTGTTATAAAATATTTGCACATTTTGAGCGCTTCTGGGTTCAAGTATTATGTAAGAAGATAAGACAAGGATTAATCTCGAGATGAATCTGAATGTGGTAACGTCAATAAGAAAATTCTTAACATGATTTGAGCGATGATTCTGAGCAAAAGTATTTCTGAAGAATTGTTTAGATAGGCTAAAGAATCGGAAATTGAATATAAATTTGATCTAAACTTTAAAACTCAATAAAAACATTGCGTTTTTCTGCAGATAAAATATGCAACATAAAAATATAAAACGAAAATAAATCATACAAATTTTATTGATTTTTTTCCCTTTAAATAGAGTTGTTGACCAAATTATTGAAATAAAACATATCTATTATTCAATTCGAAAATAAAAAAATATTTGTTTACTGACAATTAATATCAAACATAAATTTTTTAAAATTATTTTAATGCAATTGAGGATGATGTTTCTTATGCTTATGGTTAATTAATTGGAATGCTAAGATTGAATGAAATTTTTGCACTCAAATTTTATTATTTAGAACAAAATTTTTTGAACTATGATCCTGATCCTAGAACGGTTTTGTGACAATGAAAATATTTCTAGCAAATATTTTTATCAGAGTTTTCAATATCGATAAGCAAAAGAGTTCATAAAATCATTTTGATGTGAAACATTTTAATAAAACATTCCGAGTAATATATTTAATTAGTTTTATGTCATTTGTGCTTGCGTGTAAATGCGAGTATATTCGTATATGAGGGATCAAATGGAATCAAACAACCATATAATGTACATCAAATAAGCCTCATCAATTTTATTTTGATATTCATTGCTCACCAAATAAGAGAAAATAATATTTTATTTATAGCTCTGAATTTCAACAACAAACAGTTTGATGTTAAATGACTTTCACTGAAGATTATGATAGACATGCGAATTAGGCGTCACAAAATTTTATTTTATTTAACGTTTTGTAAAAATTTAGCTTCAAACTAACACCCAGTGTAATCCATTAAAATTTCAGTAGTGCAACAATCCAATCATTCTAAATCGGACGATATGTGAACTGACTTCTATTATAACCTGTACTGACATTAATGATAATTTGATTTCGAGTTGTGTTCTTTAAAGGGAGGAACATTCTGTGTTTTAAGTAACACATTATTACCAGTTGGATATCTAACCGTCTTGAAATCTAAATTTTGTTTATTCAAGTAAAACAAAAACTTTCTAAAATAATCCTGAATGTCACAGTCTCGCCGATTGCTATTATTTTAGAAAATGACCAATGCTACTTCCAGAAATGAAATCGAAATCTGCTCTATTATGCCTCTCACCCCAACTGAGTCGGCATGCAGCGAATTTCGAAACGACATCATAGGTTTAATTTATTTTTTCCTTATCAGTTTAGAAAATTTGGAAACATAAAATACATTCAATATCGATTCCAATGTAAGTGAAATCTTTTATTGTTGAATTATGTTGGATGTGGAAATTCTTTCGTTATTCCATTCAAATAACTGCAAGCACAAGCCTATAAAAAGGCATTAGCTTTAACTTAAGCATTTATTTAAAATAAAGTTTTTTAATTTTTTTTTCTTGTGGAAAGAATCCTCTTAACTTTCGTTTTTGTGTTGGAAAGTGTATTTTTGAAAAAAAAAAAGTTATTCGATGTTTTGCAAAATGATATCTTTAAAAAAATGAGAGGTATGTACATTTAGTAATCATCTATTCAAAATCCTAATAGATTTTAAAATAATAGATGATATATCGTGCATTAAAATGAGTTCTTTTTTTAAGAAACGTACGCATGGTAAAGAAAAAACATGAACTTAAAAATTGTCCGATTAAAGAGTGTTAAGCTTGAACAGTAAATTATTTCATAGCAAGAAAGACAATCAGTCTGTTTTATTTTTCTATGTTCGTAGGTCTACATCCAAAAACTTCATAAGATATCTTGTCTGTTGGTCAAGAATTCAAAAAAATACTGAATTTTTTTTCATTGTCCTGTTTTTTATATGTAAAAGTTAAATTTTAAACATAATTTATTGCGAAGCTTTCCTTGTCGAGTTAAAATGTTTTGTTTTTTAAATTTCAGTTTCTCTGGAGAAAAGATCTATCTTTGGAATTTAATTCGAATCTGTAATATTTCATAAGCATAGGTACATCAATGCAGTAAACAAGATTCATCTCATCTGAAAAACATTGATGAAAATCTCTCCATCGCTGCCTATGCTACGAAAATTATATTCCAGGTAAAGAAAAAATAATTTTTTTTCTCTCGAAGGCCAGTATTATTGCGTAAATTCACATTTGGGAATCCATCACAGCTTGAGGTAAATGAAAGGAATTTAGCTCTAATTCTGCCGAAAATAAAGTATATTGAACTGTGTGAAGGTTTTAAAATTTTGAAATATACGCCTTTTACTTTTTTGTAAGACAGTCGATCATACCACCTCCACTAAATAAATTGGTTGGCCATATCAATAGAAACAAGTGTTAACAATATTTGTGCTTCTAATTAAAATATTTTCACAACACTACAA
Source organism: Argiope aurantia (assembly GCA_026543865.1). Classification (NCBI taxonomy): domain Eukaryota; kingdom Metazoa; phylum Arthropoda; class Arachnida; order Araneae; family Araneidae; genus Argiope; species Argiope aurantia. The sequence goes on from JAPMOR010115756.1 coordinate 1,353,174, forward strand.
ATCATATTAAGGCTTAGAGAATGTTTCGAGTACTTTTGTACCAAACACCTCAAATAAAGACCAGTTTAAAGGATAAAATATTAATTGATACAGACATATTAAAAATTATTTGATGTTTCATATATAATTGCGGAAGATAAAGGTGTCACCCTGCTTTATTTTGGTATCGTTCATTGTAAAATCATAAAAAAAACGTAATATTCCAAAAGAATTTAATATATTCTTAAAGATTTTTAATTAAAAATTTCATAAGGGTCCGTCTATATATTTAAATAAGAGTAAACTTCAAAATTTTGAATAGCGACACCCACTTTTGTCATCAAATTTCAAAATTACATCAAAAGTTCTTCCCGGAAACAAAATTTAATTAGTCTAAGTCCAATCATTTTGAAATTCCAAGCTAGCAAAATTTTGCCCTTCTAAAGCTAAAATAAAATTTCTGATTTATTTTCATATATTAAAAAATACTGCAGTTATTGACTTAAGCTCTTTTGTTATATATTAATATCAGCTATTCCACTCATGTCTCACACATTTTAATCATTAAAATATTAATATGCAAAAAATTCAGAATTAGAGTTCAAAAATGTTTAAGAGACAACACACTTCAATATGGGTATAAGTTGAAGGAAAAAGATATTTTAAGGGGTCTTGAAGGATTTCAACTCATTACTAAGAATACATATCTCTTTACATTAGGTTATCTGTAATGCGTGTGAAACACTGCATTTTAGGACGCATTCTCACGTTTCAAATGTCAGCAGCATTTTATTTGGCACTTACATACTACTGATAATTAATTTCCTTAATCGAATAACATTTTCACATTGTTTAATGTAAGAATATATAAAAAGAATTCAGCGGAAAAAAAATGAAAAGAAAAAAAAAGTTTCCATTGTCATAAAATTTTATTAACAATCGCTACTTTTAAATAGGGATGGTAGTCTATGAAATTTAAATATGAATTACCTTTATTTCCATGACGGAACGTATTTCATATTGGAGGGATTGTGCTGAGTCCGATGACGGCTATTAAGGCTCAATCTTAATTTCTGTTTCTATGGTTTTCTGTACTGTCATTCAGAGTTTGCCGATGTTTATAGAGAACACGATTTACTCCAACATAATATATTTTAAATTCATTTTTACTAATGTTATTGTGGGCCCTCTACAAAACTGATCATTAGAGCTTCCAAATTTGGCAGATATACTTTGTAAGATAAAAATGTGTACCTCGAAAAGATTTTTTTTGAAATTTCAATTGCTTAATAATTAAGTGAAATTTTTGGCGTTTTCTCTCGACAACTTTCGCAAATAGTATACAACAGAAAGATGACTTTTTGCCTCAGTTTAAAATTCAAAAAAAAATTATCTTTTTCAATGATATCAATTTTTATATATTTTCATTTTGCATTATTAATTAATTTAAAAATATTTTAAGGTCCTTTTACGATAATATATTTTAATGCTTAAGTGAAACTCAAATTGTTTTCATTTTTATCTTTGATATTTCATGCTGGCTTTTCTTTCCATCTTTGTTGATCAAGATATCTTGCTTGTTTCTTCATATTAAATATATTTCAATATAAACCTGGCTTTTAATAAATTTTTTATTATGGACATGCGAAGTTCAAATCCGAAAGTAGCATTGGTTAAGTGTGGCCATTTTTAAACAATGTTGCTCTTCTCTATGATAGAAATTGGACGAGCAAATATATAAGCACAATAAACAGAGTGGCGTAAGCTTCTAAAATAATATGAGTAAGATATATGTTTATCAAAACTTAAAATTAAAAAATATTTCACTGCCGAAGCTATTAAGACAAGTTACACAAAATATTTAATTGAAACTTCTAGAGACCATCAATCTGGACGAGCTAACTGGTCGTCAAAGGTGGCTAGATGTTAAATGTTTGGAAGAAGAATAAAAATTGCTATTAGTTTCAGTTCAACGTATTTAATTTGGCTGAAAAAACTATCCAGAGGAAATTTGATTGGAACTTTTACATTAAAATTTTAGATTTATATGAAATTTGTGAATCTCTACTTCAGTATAATCATAAGCAGAATAAAACAGACTGTAATTTAATGTGATAACTTAAAAACGTAAAGAATTTGATGAGTTAAATTTTCTATGTAGACTTTGCCTCAAAATTACAGACTGAACTGAATCAAATTTGGGTCCAAAGCATCAATAAGTTGAATCAATTTTCCAAAAATGTGCACTTGAATCTCTTCTTTAAGTAAAGAAGCTAAACTAAAAAAAAAAAAAAATTTTTTTACAATTGAGGAAGTATGCCAGAAGTCGAAAAGATAGCTCTTCCACAGGTAATAAATGGATGTACTAACATAGCTTTCTAAACGATAACGAGATATTTGTCAGTGCGAAATGTTTTTATTTTTCTATCTATGGAGCGAGAATTCAACCATTCACTTTTTTATTGAATGCGATATAAACGATTTTTTTTATTTACCTTTAATTATATTCCCAAATTTTGATCTTTGTCTCTTTACACGAAAAACAAAAACATGGAAAAAATGTGAGCAATACAAAAAAGTATGCAATGCGTGACCTCAACAAGCGGGCTGGGTTAAGTCAATTTGCGAAGTTCAAGTGGCTTGAATAGAGTATTGAACAGGTAGTTTACAACCAGTTTCATCTCGAATAAAGAGGTGTTCTCTTCGATTGCGTCACTCTTTCATTCTTAAAAAGTTTAAACAAGGAGCCGCGCCCACGTCCGCAAAGATCGCAGACGATTTTTTCGAAAGCCTAATTAAAAGACAGTAATTAACGAACGACTGGCAACAGCTGATAACTTGTTCGTAAGATATGGGTCAAATCGCAGCAAACTTAGTCTTGCGTGTCGTTCACAAACCGTGAATAAATAGATGTGGTGAGCAGGTAAAGCACTTATAGACATCTTTTCTTAAATGCACTGCCCAGAAAGTGGTCTACATTACTAGGATTCAGATCAGTAAACAGTCGTTACATTTTGCACAATTTTTACTCAAGGATGTATGTTCGCCCAAGATACTTTGTTTTCCCAGACTTGTCTAAGGAAATAATTCTGTTAGATTTCAAAATAGTAAAATTGCGGTTGAAAATAGATGAAAATATTTTTTAAAGATCATGTCGCTGTTTTATATATATTGAATAAATAGGACGTAACTAAAATTGGTTACTACCTTTAACATCCATTTATTGTTAGTTATAAATTTTTCAACATTCATCAGAAGATATTTTAAAAAATAATATGAAATTTTCTTCTAATACCATATAGATTTATTTAACTTATTTTCAATATTGTCGAATCATGTACATTCGTAATAATATCGATAGCTGTCATTGATTTCTTAAATCTTCTTTGTTTATCTACGATTGCATGACATTGTTTGCAGATATACCTTTATATGTTGAATACACATATAAATAAAATGTTAAAAATAAAATTCATAATTATTCGTGTATTAAAATATATTAGATCAAGGAACGCTGTAGTAAAATTAAAGTAACGAAAATTGTTTCTCCCATTTGTTTTCAAAATTTCCGTATTATGTAGAATATGTGACGCTTTAAAGGACATTCTTTATTTTTTGTCTAGTTATTTTGAGCAGATTACTCTATAAAAAAGAAGAATAAAAATATTTACTACAATAACGATTTAACCTTTGTAAACCAAAACGTATTTATAGAATCTTAATTGATGTATAAATAGAAGCTCACAATATCGAATTTCGCTGGGATCTCTGGCAATGTCTTTTTAAGCTAATTTGACAACTTTTAAGATTTTGAAGTTTGGATTTGGTTGAGAATTATGAAATATTGTAATTTAAAAATATTTCTTATCTTTCTTTTCTGAAAATATCAAACATTACAAAATTTAATACTACATACACACTTTTGATTCATCTGAACAGTTTTTACATAAGAAAAAAGAAATCCATACATGAAAACAATATCGCAACCGTGGCAACATATCTAGATTTTATTTTCATTATTAATGTAAAAATATTGTGGTTTGTGCCAAACCTCAAAGAAAGTTAAAGATTTGGGACTAATGTTGTGAATTACACAATTTTTTTAAATAACCACTCAAATCAATTGTTGGCCATAGAAAGAAAAGAGTTCTACCCATCATGTTGAAGAATAAGAGAGAGGACTATTTTGACATGGAGTAAATCTTCCCTTAAAATGATGGTTAAATTGTAAGTGCGTAAATGAGGAAAAAGCTGGTTTATAAGGCTATTTTTAGAAAAAGACGAAAGAACAATCGAAAGCCCGTATCGTATAAAGTGGGTTAAACTTCTGCAAGAAAGGAAATAATAAAATGAATTATTTTCATTTCAAGAAAATTTTAATAATATTTTTACCTATGTAAAATTTTTTTAAGAATGCATATTTTTTTAATAAGATTGATTTTTGTAGAAATCACTCGCATTTTTTTATTGTTTTTTTGTGCCTATTCCAAAATGGTACTTCATCATTTTTTTTCAGGGGGAAAAAAATGTAGCCATCAGAATTTTTATAACGGTGAACTATTTTAAATAAATTTGTTATCAGCAAAAAAATAAGCTTGAATAATTTAATTCATGATTTTATGAGAAACAGAACAGACAGATAACAAAAATTTATGAAATAAATATTGTGTCATAAGAAAAATACTTTAATTTTTTAAATATGTTTTTCATTCCCAAAATATTCCTTTCGTTTCTAAAACGTTAAACAAGCTTAAATCTTATTTTTAAAATTAAATATATTTATTTTTGACAGGAAATGTTTTACAAAATAAAGTTAAGGAAATATAAAAAATTAAAAACTTACCGAAATTGGATGAATTTCCTTAATAAAAATTTCAAAAATGTATTCTTTAACCAAATATTTTATTATATTCAAGCTTAAAATAAATTCAGCCTAGTAGAAAAATTATCACTCTTTAAGGCATTTCTGTTGATAAAAAAATTAGAAAGTCGTAGTAATTAATCACTTTCAAAAACATAAATTAGCAAAATATTTACATTATGATCTAAATAAATAAATAAAATGCCATCAATATAAAACATAAATGAAATTAAAGAACTTTAGTGAAAAAAATGCATATTTCGCAAATGTATTTGAGATAACGCAACAAAAGAATGAGTATGCATCACATAAATAAATAAATAAATAAAAACTCTTATTCATCATCACAAATGTAAAATCGTTTGGTATTCCAGAATTATTTGTTGTAATTTTTTTATTTTTTGAGTTTATTTGTTCGCATTTAATATTTTGAATGCAGCATTTATGAATAAGTAGCATTGTAGCATTTGCATTACTCTTAAATCCAACTGCTACAGCATTACATTTGGCATTATATTTTTTCTTCCAATTTCTATTTTTTTGATGTAAGAATATCGACGAGTAAATATTAAAACTACACCTATTAAGTATGATGTATATACAGTGGCTCCCAAAAGTGTTCGTACACCAACAAGAATCAATTAAAAACCTCATTATTTACCATTATATATTCTTATTTTTACATGAAAATATTTTCAGAGCATATTTTTACAGTTCTTAATAAAGCAGTGAAGAATAAATTTTAATCACGATGCAAATTATTTTTTTAAAAATGACAATAAATAAAATTGCACAAAAATAGGACACAAAAGTGATCATACACATTAAAAAAACATCACTAAATATGAAATTTTCTAAATTTTTATAAATGTTTAGTATTTAGTAGGATTTCCTTTATTCTTTATAACAGCTTTTAAACGTTTGGGCATAGATTTAACTAAACGGTCGGTTACTTCTGCCCCGATCTTGTTCCATTCTTCGATCATTACTGCTTTCAGTTGAATTTTCGATTTAATGTCGTGACTTCTTATTTGCACCTCTAGTTCTTTCCAAATATGTTCTATAGGGTATAAATCCGGTGATTGAGCTGGTGTTTTAAGGGTTTGAGGGCAATGATAGAGGCAAAAAAGACGAACATTCATGGCCATGTGCTTAGGATCGTTGTCTTGGTAATACACAAAGTTGTTTAAAATGCCCAATTTTTGTGCTGACATTTTTAAATTATTATTGAGAATATTTATATAAACTCTATCATCCATTATACCATCAATGAATACTACACTGCCTACTCCAGCCGCTGACATACTCCCCCAAACCATGACACCTCCACCGCCATGTTTTACTGTTCCAACTAAATTCTTGGGATTAAGTTCTTCGCTTTTTTTTCTCTCCATAGAATGATTCTCCCATCCGACCCAAAGATGTTAAACTTACTTTCATCTGCAAATAAGACACGATTCCAATAGCTCTTTGGCTGGTTTGTCATAGATTTGGCAAATTTAAGCCTAGCAATTCTGTTCTTCTTACTTACAATGAATTTTCATCGCGCAGAGCGGCCATGTATACCAGCATTCCGAAGAATTCTACGAATAGTTTCACAGGAAATAGAAGTTCCATTTGATTCATTATATTGTGAAGTAAACTTTATTGCACTCAGACGTGGATTTTTTAGAAATTTACTCACAATATTTCTTTGACTTCTAGCTGACCGAATTTCAGGGCGACCATTACGAGGCTTGTTTGCAATCCTTTTTCCTTCTCTGTAACATTTTATTAGGCTATGCACCGTTGAATGAGGTAGATTAGTTATAGTTGCAATGCCTTTAATTGATTTTCCAGCTTTAAAATGAAATATAATTAATTTTCGCACGTCTAAACTCGTTTCTTTACGAATGCGCGTCATATCTAAGAATAAAGTAAATAGAATAAATAATTGTGATATTAAATACTGAAATCAAACGATTGTAGTGTATTTTTCAATTAGAAGAAAAATAAGCCGCAAAAGATATTTTTATGATGAATTTAAATAAATAATGTTTGGATGTACGAAGACTTTTGTGTTCTAATTTTGTGACATTTTTTATTTATTTATTTTTTAGAACAATACTACTTGATTTCTTATAAAAAATATTTGTTCAATTTTATTAAGAACTATTTAAAAAAAGCTCATTTTTCTCAAAATTTACGTTTTATTTTGTTTATTTTTTATAGTCTGAACGAAAGTAAATTTTAATGATAAAAATTTTGAATTTATAATTTTGAAAAGAACAGTTAACAATTGTAGTTCACTAATGTGCCATATAATTCCTTCCATATAATTTATAAATAAATGTTCAAAATTTAAAAAAAATGCGAAGGCCAACAGAAATTTAAAACAGAATCGTTTGGCTCATTGAAAATCTTTCAAAGAACATTCTAAAAAATTTGGTATTTCTTGTTGGCCAAATAATTACAATTTTTTAAGAATATTCTTATTGCTTCATTATTTAGAAATTTGAAAAAGCAAGTTTCATTGTCTCCTAACAGAAATTTATAGATGTTTTATAATATAGAAGAAATGCTATACTAAATGTATGCAAAAATCTTGTTTAATTGAAGAGGAATTCGCACTATAATTTTTTTTTTCAAGAATTCTAAAGTAAGTCACTTTGTTTCACATCATACTTTCAAATATAATTATCTGATTCCTTCCTTAAATTATCCGGTGACAATGATGATGATTTACTAGATATAATTATTACTTTATTCTATATTACCTCTAAAAAGCTTTCATAATAAACAGTGAAATAAGTGTTCAAGTTTCTGTAGTTAGTTTTGATAGTTTTGTAAGAAAGAAGGAAGGAAAATATTCCTTTTCAAAAAGTTTTTATATAAAAAAATACTTAATTGAAACAAAACTATGAATTTTAATTTTATGCTTAGAAGTTATTAGAATTCAGATTAATCTCAAAATAACTTCATATAAGAAAAGCAGTTTGTTCAAGTATTTGACGATAACAAAAACTGTTTCCCATGATTATCGAATAATGAGCAAAACTAATTACATTTGAGCTGAGATTAGCATTTTCTTAAAATTTTCTCCTTTAAAGATGCTGGAAGGCTGAGTATATTAAAATATTTCGTTGTATTTATGAAAACAGTTTTCGAATGATTATTGTTTTCTTTGTATTTTACGAGGAAAATGTTTCTAAATTTTATCGAAGGGCAGTAATATCACAGTTAAAAATATCAAGCTCTTAAAAGTTTAACCATTGATAGAAAATCATATATTCATACGAAGGTTATAAAATTTCTTCTAATTAAATAATAGTTCACAAATTTTTTAAATTATTTATTTACCATTATAATTTCCACTTTTGGCAACCAGCTCGTTAGCCGAGAAATTCTGTTCTTTTTTATTTCAATGAAATCTGTTATGCATGACTTTAGTGCTTTGATTCCATCAAGAAAAATTTTTTTAAATATCAAAAATTTTTTAGAGATTAAAGACCTGCTATTTCAAAATCTTTAAACTGATCAGTGTATTGTGTTTATGAGCCTTCCTAACTGAAACAAGTTTCAATGCATCATTAAACATAACTGTCCTTATAATCTATCTTCTAAATGCACGCTATCTTTCATGATAATATTACTTTACTTTTCTATTCCTTATGTGAAATATGCATATACTAAACATAACTCTTTTTTTCTTTAGTTTCAACAATGGAAGAAATCATGTGAATTATATGATTTCTGCCATTAAATATTCGATGAAATAATGAAAATGGTTTAAATATCATTCCGACAGTTGCATATAGTATTGAAAATTGCCCGCAACATATAATTTTCGAAAATAGCCAAAATTCAGAGAAAAGATTGCATAAAAGTTAAATTGATAATATTAAAAAGACATTTCTTCAACATTTTAAATTGATGCAAAAGCAATTTAGTACAATAATTTTTTCAAAAGTTATTCTGAAAAATACGAAAATCTTGTTTAATTTGTAATAATCATAAAAATTGCTTATTTGTAATTCTAAGTAAAATAAAACAATTCCCCGAAGTTTCCATTGAAATTCTCCAAAGTATATCTGTGTCAAATTTAGGAGGCCTAGATGTAGTTAGCAAATTGTCTGACATATAGAGTGTAAATTTACAACAATTTTTTTGATTAGCTTTAAAGCATATTTTTGCACAAAAAATATTTTTACACTTTCAATTTCAAAAGATAAGCTTTTTAGTGATATCAGTTTTTTTCCATATAGTTTTCTTCAGGCACCAATAAAGTATTATTTTTAAGTATATTTCACAACAATACATTTTATTATTTAAGTCATTGCATTTTCATTTTTGCGCGTTGTGACGGTATTAAAAACATTTCTTTTTATGAGTGTGAGCTACTGCTGCTATATAATTAATAGAAAAATTATAAAATGGATTAACATCTAAAATGCTCTCATGCTAGTATGTATTATAGCATGAGAATTGTTTTCTTTTTTTTTTAAAACTTTTAGATCATTCAGTATCTTTTTAAAATTTTTTTTTGAAACTTTTAGATCAGGCATCGAATTCTATAATTACTTCTTTTATATTCTATTACAAAACGAACACTGTCTTTAAAATTCATAATATATAAATAGAGAGTAACTGATGCTTTACTAAATGTAATATCTAGCATGATCAACTCCCTATACACCTGAACAGTTTTTCAAACTAAATTACCTCATAGCTTATATCGATAGTTTTTTCTTTCTCATTATTATTGTAAATATTAAAAGAACCATCATAACCAAATAAGTAATTACTATATTTAAAAAAATAAAAATTGAAAGAAATATTTCGAGTTACTTACCATCTATATCAGAAAATCTCAGCCACAATGATGTTATTAAAAATAGTCAACAAATGTCAATCAAATGCTTTATCTGTCCTAATACTTAATTATCAAGCTAGTAAAAATTTCTTATATATTTATTGAATTTTTTTGGATTAGTCGGAAATAAAATAAAACTTTATTTTTATTATTATTTTTGTCTACCTTCAGTCATATTCACTATACTGTTTCAGTCAATAACAGTCAAAAAAGAAATCTATATCTATACTTATAATAAAGCTCAATGTGTGTGTGTGTGCGTGTGTGTGTGTGTGTGTGTTGGCGCTCTACAGGCCAGACCATTCAACCTACAGCTACCAAATTTGGCACGTGTATACCTTGGAGGCCGGGAATGTGCACCTGGGGGTTATTTTTTCGAATTTTTAATTAGAATTTTATTTATTTAAAAATTAAGCGAAATTTTGACGTATTTCTGCTATAACTGCCGAAAATATTACCGCACAAAAAAGATTTTTACATGAAGTTAAAGATAAAAAATTTATCTTTTAAATGATACTACTGTTTTAATCTTAAAATTAAATTTCTATTTTTAATGAATTTTTAAATAAATATTTTAACTATGTTTTTCAATAATTTTTTTCGTCAAAAATAAAAATGAGGATTAAGCACGTTTCGCATTCAGGAGAAAAAAAATAGCTTTTTTCAAAGTGTTGCCATCACATTGATTAAAGCTCTAACTGAAAATAAATTAAATCTTTTTGGAAATGAAATCTGCAAAAATATAATTTTCGTCACGTGTCTGTAGGAAATGAAACAAATATGAAATATTATTTTTTCTAAAAAATAAATTCAAGAAAAATTCTTTTATGATCTTTTACACTCTATATATTATTAATACAATAAATAAGTTTTATTTTAAGGCAAGTTTTGTTTAATATGAACAAGATATCCATTCAAATCATGGCCACACAGCTAATTTGTAAACCTTTAGTAAGACAAAGATCTGTTGCGACATAAATCGTAAATATTTTATTTAAAAGTAGCAAACGATTATTTTAATAATTATAAATTTTATTTTGTAAATAGTTGTGAAATTCAGATTGGCAACAGTGATATTTTTGGAACTTTTAATTTGTTGTTTAAAAACGATGCTAGAATTTTGAATGAAAATAAGTTGATGTAAATTTGATAATATTATCTATAATGTAATAAGATTTAGTTTCATAATAAGTTTGTCTGCATTCTATTTTTGTTGACGTACGAACACAACAGATTGACTAAAATGGTTTAAGTAGAAAAATGATTATATTTTATGTAACTTAATTCAATAAATGCTCTAATAAATAACGAATTTTTGATTTTACATAAAGCTTCTGCTGTCGAAATCACGAATAACAAAATGCTCTTGAAACACTAATATTTTAAATAAAAAGAGTTAATTTCCATTCAACTAAATCAATCACTTAAACTGACTGATTTATGAAAATTTGAATATCACTATTCAATAAAAAATAAGGATAATTTTAGATTTTTCATCGATCGTTTCAAAAAAAATACGCCAATCAGCGCGCAGGTTTCTAAGAATAATTGGCCTAAGATTATGAAAATGTTGAGTTTTTCTAGATTTTTAACATTCAAAACTTCATAAATAAGTCTTAGTTGATCGTGGAAAATAGAAACATTCATTCATTTATTTAAAATTTGGTGTGTCCAGAATATTTCTCAGAATATGATACCTTACTGCATTAAATTTAGATTTCATAATTTTTGAAATATATTTATAATAAGGAACAAAATATTATTATTGATTTCATTTCAATCCTTTTGAAAGCAAAACTAAAAACTGAATTTTATGCTAAATCTGAGAAATTTTTGTTGAATTATTCTTTGAGATATTACATAAATTATCAAAAATATTTTGTAGTTCACATAAGACTTAAATACCGAGATATTCTGTTTGCAATACTCATATTCAATAATAATAGTAATAAATAAATAGCAATAAAGATGATAAATAAAATAAAACGCTTGGTTTTATTAAAAAATATCTTTATATTAATTGCAATTTCATCATTTTCACTTTAGATTAATGTTGACGTTTTACCGGAAATGACAACAAATTAGCAAAATATATAGAGTAAATTGAACGAAACGATCTAAACAACAGTATAAGTTTGGTATGACTATCAAAATTTGAAGATTAAAATTGTTTTGTTTGAGAATCTATTAAGAGACCAGTTACTTAAAATATTTAATTGAAAATTGTAGCGAGCGGTAATATTGGCGAACCGGCTGGTCGCCAAAGGCGGCTAGTAAATAATAAAATATAAATATATTATTTATATTCTTATCATTATTATATCTTACTTATATATTATATGTTTTTATTAACTCGTAAAATTAATACTTTAGAGAATAGATGCAAGTATCTATGTAATAACATTCATTAAAGTTTTGATTTGAATTGATAATGAATAATTCGTTCGGATGGTGTTCTCTTTGAATTCGTCCAAAAGATGTTCTAACCATAGAGCTGATATAAGCTCTATGGTTCAAACAGAATAAACTTTTATCAGAATTTTTTTTCATAAAATAACAGCTTATAATTATTCAATCGTTTCAGAATATACTGTGACAAAAAAAAAAAAAAAAAAAAAAAAGAGCTTTTCAAGAGATATACTCTGCGAGCCGTTAGGTTTCAACCACTAAGAATTTTGTTTTATTATCAGACTAGCCGCACTTTGGTGACTAAATGGTCCACCGGGATAAGTGATTGCTAAAATTTTTAATTAAACATATTATATAACTTGAACTGAATTCTTCTTCAACAAAATCGTTTTAAATGTCCAATTTCGATATATAATTCAAACTATTTTAGAAACGTTATACCATTCTGTTCATTTTACTATGAATTTACTTTATTTTCCGTCAGCTTCAATAACATTCGTAAAAAATGGACATATTCTGCTTCTTTTAAATTTTTAGTAATGCAATCTAATTTTTAACTTAAAATCAATTTGTCATGTAATGTAATGTAAAATTTGGCATTTTTCTTCATGTTGGCAGCATTTTAAATATGAGTATAAATAAATTTTTACAGATTTTTCTCAGAAAAAGTTAATATATTGCTTTTTTTCTTTCTTGAAATCTATTTTGCTAATAATGATTTGCATTAAGAGCAGAAATTTAATTTCTCTAATTTGATCTCTTCATTGTTTAATATCAATAGCGATAGAAATTTGGATTGTAAACTTAACAAAAAATATCTGTAATTTTAATAGCGAATTTTATCAATAATTTTCGGAGTTCTTATAAAATTCTTAGGGTTTGGTATTATTATTTATGATACATTTAATAATCATTCTGAATTCTTACGCATCTTTTTATTCTTATTGGAAAATATATTTAAGATAGCTTTGAAAAATGAACTAAATATATCAGAAGAATATTACAGAGAAGAACACACTCATACACAAACGTTGTCAGTAGAGAATACTATTCAAAACGAAAGTTTTAATTAAAATTTAGTATTGCACTTTAACTGCATATGAAAGGAAAGCTAATTGTTCCTTATTATAAGGAAAATCAAACAACGCTAGATTTCGTTGAAGGATTTGTACAGTTGTAATGCATAAGAAAAGGTTATGCATTTGTAAGCGATATTAAAAAAAGGCATAACTGAATAGCTTCAAAATGATCATTAACGAACATTATTGATCATTCATATGCGGTTAACATTTAACTTTTTCAAAATATACTTCCTCGAACACTGGGTTTTACCCATGAACAATGTATATACGTATATTTCTTTGAGGTTTATATTCAGGTCTCTAGTTCCGTATGTTGATTCGAAAAATTGCAGTTTTTTTTTGTATAATGTAGTAAATCTTTATTGTGCACACAATTTTAAATGGTTTCTCTTGTGACCCAGAATCCACTGCAGTCAGTGAATTTGAACATCCGGGAACGTAATTCCTTGAGAATCGTAGATGCGAAAAAAGCAGGTCAGGAGCAATACTACTTATTCAAAGATAGAAAGGATTCTTATTGTTGGTGTTTATGAATGCTAAATACAATGAAATGAAATTAAAGAATAGAAAACATTCTTTTTGTTCTTTTAATTTTCTTTTTTTTGTATGTCATCGTTGTAATAATTAAAGAGAAAAGAAAAATTCATAGCTTAAACAACAGCTGTTAAATTTTTAACTTGTGATGCTGCGTTACCATTAAATGTTCTAGAAATGAACATTATATTTTAACAATTTTTTCTCATATAATTAATTACATTTTTGAGGCAAACGAGTTTTACAGGAATAATATCTTATTGAACTTTCAATCAGTGGAATATCTTATTGATTAAATAATGAGAATTGAAAAATGTTCACTATCAACGGAATGTTAGAGATTCTTTAAAAATTCTTCATGGCAAAGAAACATTAAAGATATCATGAAAACTTTTATTATCATTTTTAAATTATTAAATAAAATAATTTACAACCTCCGTATAATGCTGTAATATCATTAAACTATTACAAACTTCTTAAAAACTTTTTGATATTATCTACAAGCCATCTTTATTGACTTTTCATAGTTCGGCTAAGCTAATATTTGCTAAAAATTAAATATTTTATACAAAATTTGCCAACGAAAATTTCCTTCAGACTTCTTCAGTAAATTATTTTAAACATAGATTTTGATAGACACGAAATTCATATCAGTTTAGAAGTCATACATTATCCTATTTTAATTAATTAAAAACCATAATTTAAATTTCAAAAATGTTGCTCCGAGTTGCGCTATTCTTTTGCGCATATTTTTGTCAGTTTAACCTACCACCACGACTAAAGTATGTTTGGGTCAATTATGAAAACTCTTGGTGTAACGATCTGTCCTAGAGGTCTGTCTAGTTGTAAAGGTCAAGGCACACTCACATTTCCCCTTATAATTAGTAGTAATAAAAAATCATACTTTACTGATTCCTGAATTTTTAGGACCCAAACGGAACTGAAATGTATGATGCTTCCATTGATTTTACATAAACTTTCTGTTCTTTTGAAACTGTTTTCAGATACTTCATATTTGATTTTATATTTTCATTCATATTCATACATGACACGGTTCTTTTTCTATTGTCATTTTTTTGAAGAAACTGAACGGGTTGTTTTTTTGCACTTCCTGTCAAATTTTCAAAAGAATGTTTCTCACTGTCAAGCTATTGATGGTCTACTGCTCACGCGCTTCAGCAGTCTATGATTGGAATTCGAGGAAGCGAAAACTGTCTGAGTCAGTAGGCATAAACCAGCGCCCCATAGCCGGAAGGAATCCTGAAGTCTATTTTTTTCCGTCCTTATTGCATGATGATTTCACAAAAGAATATTTTGTAAATCACACGCAATGCGAGAGTTCTTTGTAAACTTCTTCCGGAATCGTTTGGCTCTTTAAAGAGGGGTGAAAAAACTAGGAAAAAAAGTCGAAGAAAATCAAAAAAAACATTACCAGTTGAAACAATGAAATAAAGTACACGAATATTATTAATACTTTGGCTAATTAAACAAACTAATTTTTATAGATGTACTAAAATTAAAACATTCTGAGGTATAAGGTTTCTTTAGTAACATTAAATTACCATTAGTTTAGTCAGTTCTTGTCAATTGAATCTTTTAGTATAATGTAGAACCATGTCTTTAGTTTGAAATGAATTTTTGATAAATTAATTTTTACTCAGTTCCTAAAAGCAGAAATTTAAAAGGTTGGAAGAAACTTGAAAATAGGCCTCGAATATTCTCATAAACCATTAAGACTGAAATTCAGGATAATTTTTTAAATTATTAATTGTGTTGTGATCGAAAAAAAAACACCCTGAGGTTTATCACACTGAAATTATTTCAAATACAGTGTCTGAGCAACTATTCGAGATTGAGTTATCAAATGGATAAAAGTTTTAGATACGATTTCTATTTTCAAAATTTAAAAGTCAATCTTTCCTAAGTAGAAAATAGAAAAGATTATTGACATTTTTGAAGCTTTCTTCAAAATTTTTTTACTGGTATAAGAAATTGTAATTTAGAAAATTATGAAGATTTTTTTTAAAAATTTTTCAAGAAGCTAAAAATTATTACATAAAGTTTTACTATATGAAAATTGAGCAAGTGAAAAATTTTAAGCTTTGAAAGAAATCATTATTACAACGAAAAAAAAAAACCAGACATATAGAAATGCAAACAGCATTCCGTTGTATTTAAAAGATAGTTAAATAATTAAATCAATAGAAATAATTAAAAAGGAGTATACAAAAGTGATTAGTTTTTTTAATTATCAATTGATTATTTTCTGTGAAATAATTGAAAATATCAATCCTAGTTCATTTGATTGAAAAACGTAGGTAAATTAGCCTTAGTCATCTCTTTAAGATGAGAAGATTGTTAAATTGCCAAAATGTTGTTTCTTAAACTAAGAATATCATGAAATTAATTTTATTATAAACAAATGTTTAAAATAAAACAGATTTAGTTTCGAATGTAAAATTGAACCATATATACAGTAATTGTAAAAGGAGACACATTTTCCAATACTCAAGGTAATTTGTACTAAAATCTAAGTAGAATCTTTTGCAGCAAAATTTTCAATTTTATTAAATATCTAGAGATATTTTGAAAATCCAGTCTGTTAAATGACCGATTTCTTTTCGAGTATTCAATAAATATTTCTATTTTATAATCCTTAGTAATTTTCTTGTACCTTATTTTTTTGTATAATTTTTTTTGTTGAAATATTGGTTTACTTAGCCCATTGATGGAAGATAATCAGATTTATATTTGATAAAATTACTTCCCATTTCTTCATCCGGGCATAAAATATTCTATTTCTTTTGTTTATATTGTTTCATTTCGTCCCATGTTTTAAACAAATTTATATAATAAGTTCTTTACTTTCATAGTGTTCCCGTAATAGGAGCTTAAATTAAGATATGAGTAAGCCACTGTTGGAAAATAATGCAATGAAAATTTTAATACTTTCTATTTCAATTTATTTAAAAAGCATTTTATATAGATAGCAGCGAATTTTCTTTAACAGTATTTCATTTCAATTAAGTAGTAGTAAATGCATCGATTAGAAAAAGTTGCTGGATTATACATTTGAATTTTTATAAATTTTTTATGCTTAATGTAAAAATCTTGATTTTTAAACACAAAGAGCCAAGAAAAATATGCATAATTGATGAAATATTATTTTTATATATTTTAGGCTTAATTATATTCTACTTATTAATTCCTTTCAATCCGGTAAAAAAAGATATATCCTAACAATTAACAATATACTAAAAGTTCTTAAAAATCTTGGTATTTTAGCTGCTTTTTTAAAAATATTATGAACTAATTATTCCTAAACAACTGTTAACAGAGCTTTTATTTGAAAACAACGGTACCATTTGAATCGACAACAATATAGGCGTGTAGCTGAACTTGTAGTGAAAATATAAAAAATTGCTAAATAGTTTTTAATTTGTTTCAGAACTTCTACTATTTTCGCAATTACCTTACGTTTTTGATTTATCTCCATGCAATATATGTGCCATTTTGATTTTAAAGAAAAAGACATGCATTTAGAAACTTGCAGCGAATATTAAGGACTGGGCTGTAGTGTAAATTTTTTTAAATTGTAGCCGAAGAAATATGTAAAATTACCTGATAGTAAGAAAAGATAAATCAAAGAGGCAGAAGGTAAGCCGGTTCTGAAGAACAAGTGAAATGATGTTGATAACAAAGCTGATACCTATCTATCTTTCTTTTCTAAGTTTCTCATAAAATAAAACTATCCTTTTCAATATTCCATCAAACTTAGCATCTTAATATTCTTATTTAATTAAACTACTTCATAACTGGCTTTCTCTTTGCAAAATGAACAAAAATTAAAGTTCTCAAGCTTTTTTTAATTGTTTACCTCTTGATCTATCATTATTACTCCTCGTACACTATCTCCATCTCATTAAGTAAAATTAGTAACATTATGTACTGGCAGAGACTTGGTATCTATATACGAGATTCTCACTTTATTTTTTTTTTGGGGGGGGGAGTGAAAAGGAGAGTAAGTTGCTGATTTTTATGATGATCATTTCTGACTTAAATCAATAAATATTTTCATATCTAATTTATAAATATGTTCATGCTGTAAAATATAATAATTTTTTTCTATTTTTATTGAAAGATTATATTACATAAAAGTTGTACTGATGTATTCGAAGCGGTCAAAGAGCTTAGAAAGTTGTCAGAAAAAAAAGAAACAAAAAGCTTGAAAGTATTCGAGAAACTAATGATATAAAGAAATTACTAAATTAGTAATAAATAAATGATGATAAATACAAAAAAATCTTTTAAGAAACTATTTTTTTATGAGTAATAATATATCTTATGAAATTTTTTATTTAAAACAAATTTTTGTCAACGACTTCAGTTCAGAAAACTTTAACTGAGACTATTTGTTGAACACTACAAATGTCAATTTTGTAACCTTGTCTTTTAAAGCAGAGAATAATATTATTTAAACCAAATGTTGATTACCTTTGTTCGATTTCGAATATGGATGAAAACCAATACTTTTTTGCTTCAAATTATCTTTCACAAGTTCCTGAAGATAAAGAAGAGGATGGAAGGAAAAAATTTAACATAGCTAATTTAAAACCCAATATTCAAATTATTTACAAAATCTTCTGTCTGTCTAATTGGTATATTAATAATGTAAATACAAATTTCTAATTATGTTAGAAATGAGACAGTTGTAAATAAGAGAGTGAAAACAGATTTTCAAAATAAAAACTATTATTAGTTACTGTTAGTTACAATTTTCAACTCCTCCTTTTTGGTTATTATCTATCTCAAATTGGAAAGAATTTCATAATTTTCACTTGATAAAGGCACAGAGAAAATTAATTTTAATAATTACTATAAAATCCCGATAATAGCATATTCAAAATTAGCATTTACAACAATGTACAAATAAATGTGAATATAATAAACAAATATTATTATTTTAAGTAAAAATAATTCATTTGTATAAATTTACTGAAAATTATCTGTCTACATGACTACCAGCTGATATGTCAGAATAAGGATTGCTAAAAGGTTCAGTTAATTATTGACTTCCTGAACAAAATATTTTTAAACTTCAAATTTTGAAAGACAAATAACTTTAATATATTAGAAGTTTTGCACAGTTCTGCTTATTGTGTTATGCATTTTCCTTATTTCCTGCCCATATCTTTACACATCGTTATATCACTACAAAGAGCAATTGTACTTAAAAAAGTAATTCAAAAATATTTTTCACTGTTGCTTAATTCTGAAACTAAGCCTTAAATGTAAGAACAACAAAATTTTAAAAATTTTATTAAAAGTATACTTTACACTGAAACCTACTCAATATGAAGAAATTACCCGCATCTTCACATCTTGGTAATAACTATGAGAAATAAAGCTAGGATAAAATGTAGTTGCAACTATAAAAAGGACTTATAATCGTTACTTCATTGATACTTCAGTTCAAAAATAATCTTTCAATGATGCAATATTATTATTGTATAAGCTTAAAATATTTCTTCGAAATTAATTAAAATTTGAAAAAAAAATTATACTGCAAAAAATTGCCATGATAGGAAAGATAATTTTTTTTGAACTTTAAGATTAGTTAAAAAGGATTCTTGTGCTGTTATATTTTCAAAATGTATTCCGGAAAAGCTAAATTTCGTTTAATCTTTAACTAATTAAAATTTTAATTTTAAAATTCGAAAAAAATAAATTGCAGAGAGGTGCACGTTTTATCGGGTGTATGGATATACACAAACACAAATAATTAAAATACATTTCATGATTTAATACATTTTATTAATTAAATCTGAAATCGTATTTCCTTTATTCTAAGGATTTGTTCTGCTAAAATGTAAATAGAAATTCTTATTCAAAATGCTTTTGCATTAAAAAAAATTCGAAAATAATTTTTTCAAAATGAAGTTAAGATTTTCTTTTATCTATACTTATATAAAGCTCAATGTGTGTGTGTGTGTGTTGACTCTCTACAGGCCACCTATAGGCCAGATTGTTCGACCTACAGCTACCAAACTTGGCACATGCATATCTTGGCGGTTGGGAATGTGTACCTGGGGTTCCTTTTTGAATTTTTAATTAGAATTTCAATTATTAATTAAAAACAAACTTTCCTGCCAAAAAATCTTTTCATTTCCCCACCGCCAAATGAGTAAGGCTTCAGTTTTTTTTCCCACGCTAACAAGGATAGGCTTAAAATATTTTCGGCCGATTATTTAAAAGGATTCTTTTTATTTTCTTAGTGTTTGATGTATTTAAAATTAAACATAATTAATTAATCGATCTTTCAGATTCATTCTGAAGTACTTTTGAATTAAAATAAAACAGAATAAAGGAAATTAAAAATTTCTAATCTGCGTAGCGTTGCCCCAACTGGTGTAGAAAATTCACGCATTTGCGTTACCATAACTGGCGTTGAAAATTCACGTATGCGCATTGTGCTCTGATTGTTTATAACTATTTTCAATGGATGCAGACTTGATTTAAATTATTTCCAGGTTAGTTTTATGCTTTTTATGCTTTTGTTATTAAGTTGTATTTATGTTAGTCATATATTTTTTTGCATATGCTTATAGTTTTAAGTACATCGTTTTTTTAACCTGTTTTCGGCTGATTATTTTAAACGATTCTGATTATTTTCTTAGTGTTCGATGCATTTAAAATCAAACATTGTTAATCGATATGCTCATGATCTGAGAACATTTTGTTGACAAATTCTTGAGCTATTACATAAATTAAGAAATATATTCTTTAGTGCCCATAAGGTTTAAATGCTCATTGACTCTGTTTTCATTAATCATATTATTAAAAAAAATGCTTTATTTCAGTAAAAAATATTATTATATTAATTGCAGATTAATCATTTCCACTTTAATTTAAAGCATAAATTCTACGAGAGCTAACAGAAAATTAGAGTGATACATATTACGTTATGACTGAAGGCCTTTATAATATTATGAGTGAATTATATGACTATCAAAATTTGAAGTTTTGAAATATTTTAATGAAGAAGCTATTAAAGTAGGAATTACATAAAATATTTAATTATTAAAATTTTAACGAGCATTAAGATTGGCGAACCGTCTGGTCGCCATAGGCGGCTAGTAGTAAATATTTCTACGAAGATTGAATTCACTTCACTTACAAAGCAATCTTTCACTTTTCCAAAATTCTCGTTTCAAAAATTGTGTTACACCATAAAGCAGAATAAGTACAATAAAATTCTTCAACAGGCATCGAATATAGAAGCAACATACATGAAAATGATTGTTATAAATGTGATAATTGTTTAACTGCTTTATTGATTTAGTAGCGTCGAATTCCATATATTTTTCTCCCTCAATAGTTGCGGCTTGAAAGGCGACTTGGCCATTGGTTTGGATGGGAGATATATTGAGCTTTGCCATTAAATGGCTTGGAAAATCTCATTATCCATGTTTAAAAAAATAGAGCTTTTGTTCAAGGCTCTCTGTGATCCCAGCCCTCCGCTTTAACTGAAATGATAAATTCATCGCAACATCAGTTTTAGTTTCTACATTCTGAGGCATCAAGAACCGCTAAAAATCTTACAATATCTGAACAAAGCACAACAATCATTTGGAAACTCTTTCTATAAAGAATTATTTTTAGTATTATATTCATTCATTATAATGCTTATGAATCTGCAAAACTGCACCGTGAATTTTGAATTTTACATCTTTTCAAATGAAGCCTAAAATGGGATTAATAAACGAGTTTACCTTTCTTTTAAGTCTATAATAAAAATACATTACAATTCAGTTTTTTTATTATGAATGCTACAATAATCTTTGTGGTATTAAATGTATTTATTATAGCAAAAAAATTATTTGAAATACTCTTATGTATAAATTCTCTTGTCTCTATCGTCAAAATGATTCCAGGATTTTAATGTTTTATAATATATGTAAAACATTAAAACCCTGATATAATTTCCTATATTTTTGTTTTTTGTGAAAATAAAAAAATATTTCATTAAAATTCAATATTTTTAATCTCTAAATAGATATTTTCATAAAACTTTTATCAATTTTGTTATTTTGTTTCTTATTTAGGAAGATATATTGATTCGTTTTGTTTCATTGACATTTTAATACCTTTGTATCTTTAAATGCTATTATTTTCAAATTTTAAATGCCTAGTAAATCTTTTAAGAAAAGTCACATAAATAAAATGTAATGCAAGCTTCATTGGGCTCAAATTTGGCATTAAAATGTCTCAATATGTTTTGAATGAAAGAATAAGAATTTTGTTGATTACAAAAGATTTTGTAGTTGTTTCATTGTTTCATAATGTGAAAATATTGGGAGTTTCATGATATTTATCAGTCAGACCTCTGATACTTCTATCCAGTTAATTGGATAGAAATACAACTTATTTCTCAGATCAAGAGATGGAAAATAAATTTTTAATTTTATCTTTCAAATTTTGAGTAAATTATTTATCAAGATTTGAGCAAGCTAAATTACAAAGTTGATGTTTTATAGTGTTTTTTAATAACAAAAATCTCATAGTTTTTGGAAGTTTAGGCTTTTTGTTGATACTACATAGGTGTTTCTTCCATCTCTTTCTCTTTCTTTTATTTATTGTTTTTTTGTAAAAATTCAATAGTGTATGTATTTTATAATTTTTCAAAAAATTTATCCCGCATTAAGTCACTTATCTTTAATTTGCTTGATATGTGCTTCGTAAAATGCAATCATAATATGTAATTTCGAATTATATATATATATCGCAGAATTTTTTGAGGAAGTCTGTCAAAATGTCGGTATTCCCATTTTAAATCAAGTTGACAGGATTGTTAATAAAATTCATGATAAAATGCATGTGCTCATAAAAATAGGATGATCCAAAAATCGACAGATGTCACACTTCATAATATAAGAATGAGGCTAACAATTCGAAATACTAAAAATAACTTGATATTGCTATTTAAGATTTTTTTATCTAAATTTATTTATGATGCGCAGCAAAGGTAGATTTCTGTCTCTCTAAATTGAATAATTTCTTTTATAATATTTACAAATATGACCTTCGTACTCTAACAGAAAAACTGCTATATCAATATAATTGAAAAATTCAAAATAATTCCAATCGATGGAATTATTTCCCCTTATTGCTTTTATTAAAACAATAAGGAAGCATTTTCCTTTTTAAACTCCTAGTAAAATTGTAATTTCCTGTTTACCTCTATTCTAGTGAAAATTGGCAAATTTTTTCAAATGGGTATTATTGACATATTTTCAACACTGAACTCATTAGAAAGTTTAGAAAAGTGCCTTTTTTTAGAAAACCTAATTTTTGTTCAAAATTAATTAGCATTTTTAACAACAAAATTATATCCACCGAAAGAAGGAACTTTTGTGACCAATCATAATTATTAAATTTAATGTATTTAAGAAATGTTGGTTTAAAAGTAATTTCATTTTTTCACTGCAGCAGAAAATTGCATTAGCACCGCTTCTCTGGTAAGCTACCTTTTTAAATCGTTTTAAAAGAAGTTTAGAGTCTTAGTTAATGATTTCTTTAAGAAACTCATGAAATTATCGCTGTTATAATGGTCTTCTTAGTATTTTTCTGTCTATTTGTAGAACTATATCCACAACTGTTTTCTCAGCAAGATTTGTGAACTTTTTGGTGGGTTATGCAGTGGAAAGATAATACGTTCTATACATATATTCATTATTTTTTAAAAATAGAAACAAAAGCCTTTACTTCAGCATCAAAACTTAGTCCTTTGTCGGCTGCATTTGATGCTATTTTATTAATATCAATGTTTTTGTTTTTGAAGGAAATTAGTAATAATCGATTTTCTATATTTTCACTTCGATTTTGTTCTCTAAAAAGCTGTAAATGAAATAATTTTTTCTATCAAAATTAAAATGATTACAAATAAATACAACTTGCGCGATGTCAGTTATATTACAAGATTCATCACAGGTAAAAAAATGGCATTGAGTTTAGATATGGGTGTTGAATTTAGATATGTAATTTGTAATTGGCTGACTAGTTCTGTCATACAATAAGTTTTTTCATCTAAGGCCTTTGTGGACATAACTTATCTTTTATTTTAGCATTAATAAGACTAGCTTTCCCAAAATTGCAGTTTGTAAATGACGTTTCCGGTCCCACTATTTCTTGAATAACATCAAAATTATCATCTTTTTATTTGATATTATTAATTTCAAAACGTGAAATTATATGTTGAAATTCTTCGACTGCTTTTTTAAAATTCGTCTCCCTTTCGATATTTTTTTTCTTTCAAAAGCTAGATTTATTTAAAAATATTTTTAATATTCTTGATTTTTTTTGTTAATAGAAAACTGTGTTTGATATATTAAGCTAATCAGAATCTTTTCAAATCGTGTTTTTTTATTTTACTTTTATTCTAAATCAAATTTTCTTGTTCTAATTTTTTCTTTTTCAAATTATAACATTATGATATTTAATGAACAAGAATAAATATGCAGGAAAATCAAACACAAATCAACTCTCACGTCTCAAGGTTGCTCAATGACGTTACTTTTATTTTTTTCATACAACCAACTAAGGATGTGATTGACTAGTCTTTCCCAAAATGAACTTTCCCGCTGACAGAGGGCTTCGACGGTGGAACTCATAAAATTAAAATAACGCAACATTCCTACTATAAAGAATGGGAGAGCGTATTTTCTAATCAAAAATTTTGGGGATCAATTGATTATTTCCATCAAAAGAAAGGATTTAAATCTAAAGAACAATATCAAATTGTAAAATTAAAATTCTTTATGAAACTTTGTTAGGATTTTGATCTTATTGAAATATTTCATTTTATTATACAAGGTGGTTACAAAATACTGTAATATTTGAAATACTTTGAATAAATTTTAATCCTTAGATAAAACAATTTATCTCTATATTTCTGCATTCGACAATGTTCTATTAGTACAAATAATTTTTTTTTTTTTGTAAAAAGCAAAATTTTAGAATTAATTTTAAGAACCAAAGGAATAATGGTCAAAGAACTTTTATTCTTAGATTTTCACTAATATAACTTTTAAGCAATTAAAATGCTTTAATTTTAATTAAATTACATATAAGGAGATTATTGGATACTTTTGGCTTATGAGAAATTTCCTGTTAATTTTTTTCGTATCTGAATTGGAAAACTAGACATTTAATATTTATGCGAATAAATTAACTAGATGGTATACTCAGTGTTACTCGTATAAAAAAATTTCGAATTTAAGCACTTATGGAATTTTTAATTTAACAGGTATTTGATGCAGCATCTTTCATTGATTTTTCGTCTGCCCTCTTTAGCATCATCTAAATCTTCAGGCCAGTAGCTAAGCGCCGTTTTAATTTTTGCCTTAGTATTTTGTGCCTCTAGTTACGATTGGGATTCCATTTACTCCTACATAGCATTGTTATGTCGACAACAGACATTCTTTCATATTATTGCTGTGACATGAAGTGACATTCCTTTTGTTTTCGTGTGTTATGTGCTTCAGTGGAAACACCTCATGAAGTTTTTTTTCGCCTAGAAAGATTGGTAAGTGCGTCGTTTCCAATAAGAATAAATTTATACCCCTAAATAACCTTACACATTCGTTAGAATCATTTAAACATTTGTAGAAATCAACAAAATATTGCACAGAGATACTAATTAAACTAATGTTATTGAATTTCTGTGTGTGCGTATTAAAAAGAGTACAAGTTACAAAGTGTACAAGTATGAAATAAAAATTCTGCTTTGGAGTTGATGTCTGATGAAATTAATGTTTTCATTACAACTTCAACGGAAACAAAATCACGTGAATGAAAAAATTTGATGAAATTACGATGAAATTAATTGAATTAAATTAAACCATAGAAAGAAGCATTGTAATAAATTGTGTTATCAATAAATTTTGAAAAAGTTATAAAAATTAAATACAAAAATATAAGGTTTTATTTAGTATCATGAAAAAGTTAATTATTTGTTCTTTAAGATTATATATAATCATTCCCATGCAACTAATTTCAGAACTTTTATGAAAAATTGAGCAAAACAGACAAATTTTCTCTTATTATATAATTATACATCTTTCGAAATGTATGGTTTTGAACAATGGAAATTATATAATTGGTATAAAACACCGTAAAGAAAAACCGTAGAAAAACATGAGCAAAATTTTGAGTTCCTACGATTTATTGTTTCAAAAGAGGCTCTTGTGACAGGCAATTAAACTGATAAACATATGTATTTTCTGCTTTATATTATAGACACATCTTATCTAATAAAAATTATTGTTTCTTGCATAACGGTTTATTACAAATTAATTTCTAATAATTGCCTATTTTATGTACATATTTTTTATTATCTCTATAGTTATTTAGCTTTAAATAGGGATATAATAAAAAAAATAGATAATTTAAGTAATGCTGTTTCTCATGGTTTTAATTTAGAAATTCTTACTACTAATAAAAGAGAATATGTACATGTGTGTTGACTTTTTATAAGGCAGACCGTGCAACACGGAGCAAAGAGATTCGGAATTAACATACCTTAGAGGGCTAAAATAATAAATGTGCACCTAGGAGAAATTTTTTGAAATTTCAATTATAAGTTTAATTAATTAAAAAGTATGTGAAATTCAGACGTTTTCCTTGGTAATTTTCGAAAATATTTCGCTTTTACATCCTCTATAAATTCAAAATTATATGTTCTATGGCATCAATTTAATTGTTGCCATACAATTTTTTCACTTACCTTAGTTATTTTATAAAAATTTTTTAGTCATATTTTGTAACAACATTCATTAATGTTTTAATGAAATTCAAATCTTTTTCAATGTTACGAGAAATAATTTATCCTAAGTTTTCCCTTCATTATTAAAAATCAAAGTATGAAGATTTAGTTTATCTTTTTTATTCTGAATTTTTAAAAACAGGTTTTTAAAAATAATTTTTGTTTGTTGTTATTACAGTTGCTGTTTAACTTCTAAAGCAAGAAGGAAAATAAAGATATTTTTATGATTTTTTTTTCTAAACATAGCTGCTCTTTTCTATAATTTAATTGATTTATAATATACTTATTATCACTTTTCAATCTTTAAGAGTTGCATTCTTATTGTTGTTACAATAAATGCCTTTTGAATCACTCAACAAAATTTCTCCAAGATATTACAAAAAATATGGAATATAATCTATATTATAAACAAAAATAAATTCCAAAACTAAATGATTATATTTCTTTTAGCAATTTTTGATCTTGTACGCAAGTTTCTAAATTATTTGAAATTTAATCATCTCCTATTTCTGATTAAAGAACAGATTTTTTGTTAGATGAAAGACAGAGGAAATGGCAGGTACATAACCCAATGTAAAGAACAGATTTAAAATTTCTCTAAAATAATACAAGTTGCTATTTGTATGCCTATTACTATTTGAAATTGAAAAATACTTTTGTAAGGGCTCATTAAGATCAGGCTCCCAAAAGAGATTTTGATGAAATATTTAGCACGCAAAAAAATTCAGAGGAACCAGCTGGAAGGTGGCTAGAATTAACCCTGCATTAGTGCGACAGGCGTAGTTTCAGCGCCCTAACCTAATTGTTCGGAATAATTTATTTGTAATTTGTTAGGGATTGTTGATATTTACCTTACTATTGGGATAAAAAAATATCTGCAATAATGAAGGTTAAATATTTCCTAACCTTAAATAATTCGTTATTTAATATTTAGAGCACTCTTTGTTTTACTGTAGTCTATTTGTTTTAACAATAAACCTTTGTAATTAAATGGATTATTTTTTATGAACAGGCCCATATCACGATCGCCAGAAAATTTCTGCAAATATATTTGAAGCGAAGGAAAAAAAGAAAAAAAGGCGCGGCTCAAAGAATTAAATCTTTATATTATTGGATTTAAGTGTTAAAAAAAGAATTATTTTTTAAAGAGCGAATAGGTTGAATTTATTAAATTTTCCCTCCTCTTTAAGAATCTTGCAACAGGACTCTTTCTGCCTCTGTTTTCCATATTTTTCTGTAATATATAGAATATGAGAGCTACTAACTAACCAACTAGCTGGTTAGTTGAAATTCGCATAATTTTCAAGTAAAGCGTATTCTTGAATAAGGCAAAGAGAAGAAAAAATTGTGATACGAATTCATATAGAGCAACAAACAAACCAGCATTACGCAAAAATGAATTTAACATATCTACAGAGTCATTGATTTTTCTTTGCTGAGAATCAAATTTATACATTTTGTTGTCATAATAGCACTTAGGATACATAAACAATGAAGCTAACAATTTTTTTAAAAGTAACATCTCACTAATGATAAGTAGTTTTAATTTAAAAACAAGTGTGAACTTGCCTTGTATTGGTTTGAAAATACATGTTCGCATCAAGCAATTTTTATTGTGAGAAAAATATTCTACACGTTGTATGAAAGCGTATTGCATCATTAGCCCCCCCCCCCCCCCATTTTTTGTAGTAAGAAAGTTGAATTATTATTCCGTTAATTATTCCGTTAAGGTGACGAAGCTAATTACTTAAATCAAATGAGAAAAACAAAGACATGGATATTATTAATTAATTTTTAAATTACCATTAAATACTCGTTAATTGAGTAATTTAACATATAAAAATTAAAATGCAGTTGCTCTATAAGTTTCAGGAAATTTTCAGGAAATATGTATTTTTTATTTGACGACATTTGATCAGTAATTTTAATCTTCAAAAGTCAATAAATCCTGCAGCGAAATTTCACACCAAAATATTTTTATCTTTCGTATGGCAAAAAATTGACATGCTATTGTAATTCTGCCGAAGATAATAAAAAATAATCTGGGAGAATTTATTAGTTTGTTTAATTTTTAGTTTAATACCAATGCTGTACTGGTACTTATATTTTAAAATATGCAGGATTCTTAATCATTTTAATTTTTTTACATCCCGCTTTACTTTGAACTCACGTGCCTTGTATTGCAAAGATTTTAAATGGATTGATTGTCTTGAGTTTTTGAAAGCAAAAAGTGCTAATGGAAAAATGAAATTAAGAGATTCTTAAACGGGCGGTTATTGTGTTAAAATTAGCAGGAAAACAATTAACAGAAAAATGACGGCCTGTCTAAGTGAATAATGAGTAATATATTTTAACTGCATTGATAAGAATAACTGCATGTCAGAAGTAGGGCAGGAGTTAGGAGCGGAAGTCCTTATAGCATTACCGTAAGCAAGCAACCAAATCGTGACTCTAAAAATCAATTGATTCGCCCGAGGACAAACTGTCATCACAAAACTTTCGCAACACCCACATAACGGTCTTACGAAAAATTGCAAACGCGTGATGCAAAAAAGGATCAGGTAGCGGTAATAAACGAACAGAAATAAAACGTGTGGAAAGGTAGACGATAGGTTGATAGAACAGAAACATGTGTAGCATTACATCGTAGCCATTTTGGATTTAGACCGATTGACCTGGATTTGCTTTGCTTCAGAAGCGGCATCTGGCGGAAAAGTTCAGTTATTCCGCCGCTCTTCACTGAACGGTCGATCCATTCTTCCTAGTGTCCCCATATACGAGCACTGTTATCTGGATAGGACTAAGATTCGCACTCCAGTGTGTGTTGGAAGCGCGCTGTGATCCCAATGAAGTGATTGTGAATAATTCAGTGATAGAGGTGGTTGCGCTTGGATTTTGTTTTTATTTCGGTTTGGAACTATAAACAGAATACTAACTCTTATTCTTTTTGGAAAAAATTTTAAGTGAAGGTGAGTTTGATTAATTTTGTGAGTAACAGTGTTTGTTACTAATATATGAAAGGGAGATTTTGATGTGTGATTTTTTTTCCACAAATTTTGTATTGTATAAAGAGAGTGATAACTGAAAGAGAATAAAACATTAACAATGTTGCTTTTGAAAATCAACTTTAAAAAGCATGAAAACTTATAATATTAGAAAAAAAATGCCACGAAAAAACTTGTTAAAACTTTAAAAATTATTCTTATTAATATTTCATAATAATTCTTGAATGGAAATTTTTATTCATCAACTTTTATTCTTGAAAATCATTGTGCAAAATATTAGTTTCTATTAGATTTATTTAATGTATAAGAAACAAAATACATAGTGGATTTTTGTTTAAATCACAAATTATTATTTATGTTATAACTCACTACTAAAACAAAAACAAACAAACACCCTATTCTTGTTGGAAAGTAGTGAATTTAGTTCAAATAAGAACTCTGTTATCACTTGCAGAGTTATTTTTTCCCATCTATAATAATGTTTTATTCAGAATAATTGCTTTCTTTTGCAAAATAAGCGATATGATGTTTTAATAAAACTCTTAATTAAGTGATATGATTCCATACAGTACTTGAACATTGTAAAAAAAAAGTAACATCGTAAATTTTCGGTTACATTTACATTCAATTTTAAACTAAAGAGAAAGTTAAAAAAATTATGTTAAAAGTACTTTTTCTTAAGTGGGTTTTTTTTTCTAATCTATTTCATAAAACTCTGTGCGGGAAGTAAAATATTTACATTTTAAATATATTGTTACATAAGCTGGAGTTTTAATTACATTTGTGCGTTAAGTATGCTTATTTCATCATAATATTATAAAGCTAATCTATTGAAAAAAGAAAAAAATATTGGAATTTTGGTATCAGTTAAATATTATAATATTTCTTTGTGATCAAATAAAAAGTGAATGGAGAAATAGAATAAAGAATTGATTAAGCAATCATAAATTATTATTATTTAATTTTGCTTTTTGCATAAATTTATTATTACTATATATATTATTATTATTGGACAATTTTGAATTTTCCATGCAATGAGTTAAGGTATTCTTAAGTTAGTCATGCAAATAATTAATATTTAACATATATTATTAATTAAACTTTTTAATACAGATCTGAAGGAGAAATATTACTATAGCTATTTTAACGTAATGACAGTAAAAGGCAATTTTGGTTTTGCTGCTTTAATTTTTAATAACTTTTATTTATATTTTTTTCTATCTAAATTTGCTATTTCCTATTTGAGGAGGATATTATATAGCATTTTTTGATTGCCTAGTAAAAAGATGTGTTCGTATCTGATAAACTAATGAACGTATTAAAAATTATTTTGTTGCAAAGAACAGAATTCAAATCTTAATCACACACCGAAACCAAATTTTCTGTCGATTTGCAGCATATTTGGCAGATGAATCATTTACTTAATTGCTCAGCTGAAAATAGCGTGTTAATGACGTACTTCACTCATCATTTTGATTTATTTATTTCCGTTATTTCTAACACGACGGTGAACCTGTTCCTCCGGTGCAAAGGAACCGGCCTCCTCCGGAACTTGTCTTGTTTCGGTCGTGCGACCCGGTGAAACTTGCCTGAGCGAAGGCCCTGTGCCCGAGTGACCGCCACGTTCGGAATGGAACACCCTTCCATGAATATTACGCAATACCTATCAAGGGCAATACGCAATTCTAGATGAATTCTGTGCATGCTTTTGACATTTACAAGTGTTACATCGCAAAAACATCAAGTTGCCTGATTAGGAAGCAGTTAACTTACCACTATATATTTTGCTACTCTTCATTACTTTCTAAATGCAAGTTGCCAATATTAAAAGAGAAAAATTTTCTAGGTTAACATTTCAATGATTTTTTACTTTATTTCTTTCTTTCATAAATCGAATATATAAATGCCGCGACCTTAAAAATGTGTTTAGAAAGGAAAACTGAAAATATATACATAATTTTTTATATTCGTTAGCTTATTTATACTTTGCAATGTCTCTTTAATAAAAGTCTGACGTTTGGAAATATTTATCAAATCGTAATAGTCCTTTCACTGTAGTTATGAAATACTTTATGTGTTTTATACAATTAAGTATTTATTTTCTTTAATATTTTTGCTATTTAATAAATTTGATTGTTTAGTGACAGAATATTTTCTCTTCATTTGAAAAATGCTTATTCCCTTTAAAAACTTTTACAAATCTTTTAGCGCCTAAAAGTATAATAATGAAAAATTCGTGATTTTAATTTCATGATCTAAGAAAGGAAACTCTTTTACTGTTCAGTTTCTATATTTGTAAACAGCACATAATCATTTATAGAATATACATTTAATTTATTCAAATGTTTATTTTAATCATTTGATTTCTTTAATTTCGGATAACACGATTATAAATTAGATTCTTGTCGATACTTTTTCCAGATTTTAAAAATTTTACTGTGTTACAATTAGGATTTTTTTTTATGTTTCAATTTTATGTTCTGAATTTTAGATTCATTATAATTTTGGCCGATTCTTTAACTTTTTATAAAATCATTTTTTAGGAAAAAAATGATTCAAATCTACATAGTTATTTTTCAAAATTTTGACGAAAAAAATTTGTTTCACTTTTGTATTAAACTAAAAAATATTTTATTTTGATTTTTATTCGTTATTTTTCATTTTTTTTAAATGAATCAGTTTTCCACAACAAACAATGTTGATTTAAAGCACAAATGTGTTCATAAAATTTTATTCAGATATATAATTTAATGTTTCTTTAGTTAAAAAATTTAAAAAGTAGTTAAGACTTATAACTTAAATTATCCAAAAAGTTAAGATGAATTTGTCTGTCTTAAAAATAGATATACGAATTTAAAGTAAAAGAGTTTGCTTTACGAGATACCTGTCTTGCGAATGTGTAGTTTTCGGTTGTAGTGAAATCTTCTAAACTAGCTCTAGGATTCATTACGTAAAATAGCGAGAAATGTTCTTATTCAACGGAAAATAGTAACTTACTAGATCTGTTTTTATTTAGAATATATTTCCATTTCTTGTTTGGTGAATTGCTTTTGAAATTATTTTAATTTCTTTTAAATTAATAAATTACATTTGAGCAGAAACTGGTTGATTATATTGGGCTATCAAATGAAGAAGCTAGAATGATATAAAAGTTAAAATTGATATAAAACGATATTAGTATCCCCAAAATTAGTAAAATAATTATAATAAATCTTGCATTTATTTAAAATTTTGTTTGGATGCTATTAAATCCTTAGACACTTTGTTATATTATATCTATATTGGGCACTGACATTTATATAAATAAAAAATGGACACATTTTCATCAAATTATTATATTAATTCTCATTTCATTAAAAGAAAACGAATTTCTACAAAAACTTTTTATTTCTTAACCATTATCTATTTTAAAAGAAATAGGAATAAAGTAATAAAGCACTCGAAAAGAAATGTATCTTTTTGCTTATAGTTTTATAAGCAATTGAATATAAAAGGCAGTATTTTCTTTTCAAGGAATATTTTTTGATTAAATATTTTAAGCTTGTAATTAGAAATCAAATGCTCCCCCTGAATATAAAAAAGTATGAAAATTTAGTTTCTTTAAATGCAAGTTACTAAATACGAAACATAACAAATAGACGTTCAGTAAAATAAATAAATAAAAATAATTGATATTTTTGTTATAAATTGTTTCAGATACGTTAAAAAGTGTCATAGTACTATATTATTTACCCATTATTGTTAAAATTTTCAAAAAGAATTATTGCATCAAAAATGAAAGATTTTAATGGGATATAAAATATGTGAATCATTTTTATTTAATTTTCATTTAATAGCATTTGAATAAAATTCAAAAGTTTTTGAAATTAAATATATTTTTTGCCTCTTTTCATAAAAAATGTTTTATATATAATCTAAAATATGGTGCACATTTGTTAAGAGAGAAGAAACATTTCTCAATAAAACCTGATATTCCTTATTCATTTCTACCATAAAGCTTAAAATACATTTTCATTGCATTTTCATAATTTTTCATCTATGTATGGAGTTTCCACATTGTGAGCAAGGGAAGGGAACTTTTCAGAACTTGAAGCTCCAAACTTTATATTTTTAATAAAAGTATTTTTTTTAAATTTTACTGGTGAAATTTATGCAACTTTAGTGAATAAAAAAATTCTTAGATAACTTTTTAAAGTGTTAATGAATGTCTTAATTAAATTCACACGGGCAAACATTCTACAAAATGCCTTTTCTTGTGTTGATTATTTCAATTAATTAAAATAAATTCCAAAACTAGTGAATCTATTTTTTAAATACTTTGTTTTAAAATACATGTTTAAAATTGTATTTTCTTAAATTGAAAAATTCAGATAATAAGAGTTAAGAGATTAAGATTGTTCTTTTAAAACTTATGTTTTAAAAGAACAATCACGGTGAAATGTATTAAAACATTCAAAATTACATTATATTTGTTTATTACTGTTTCTCTTATCGCCTAGTTCACATGTAGCATTTCCGGTTTTAAAATGGTAATTTATTAAAGACTTGGATATTTGACACAGTTTTTAAAAATAGAAATTTAAATTTTTGGAAATGTTAATTCATGTTTCTTCTATTTAGGTTTTTCAAGAATTACATATCTAATAAATATAGGGAAAAAGTGTTTGAAAAAAATAATATTAATAATGTTTTACGAATCAATATTGAAAATAATTAAAAGTTTTAAATAACTTAAAGCTTCTTAAATACTGTTTAAATTCGCGATTAACTAAAACTTAATTAAAATGTAAATTTATTTTTAAAACTGACTTATTAAACTTCATAACATTCCGGACACTAATTTTTCCAGTTAAATAAATTAAGTTGAATACTTAAATGATGTTTCATACTTAATACATAAATTAATATATCTTTTATTGGCTAATGTTAATAATTTTCATGAAGTGCAAAAAATTTTGAATCAAGACTAAGACTTTTTAAATTTGATACCTCTCCAGCATAAAAACTAGTAGACAGTATCACTGAATTTTACTGACAAATCCAAATTTTTAAAAAAAGTAAGTCATAATTTATTGACTTCTAAAGTTTAAATTATAAATAAAATATTTATTAAAAATACTTTTTTTACTATAAAACGAATAAAATAATATTTCATTTAATATATGCCTTAGAATATATTTAGAATTTCTTATTTTAATTCTTTCGAAAGATGATAACATGTATAAATAGTTATCTTTTTGCCAAAACATTTTTGTTAGTCCATTTAAGTATCTATGGTTTTTTACAAGGTTTAATTTTGTGTGTTAGAAAGTTTTGATATACTTCCAATAAAAAGCGGGTTTGAATATTTTATTTAAAATTTCCTTGTAGTAAAACATATTAAAAATGAAATTTCTAAAATCGTCATAACACTACTTGGGTTATTGAACTTGAAAGTTCTGTATCTTTCCAAAAGGAGCTCTGGATAGTTTGAAATGCTTTAAGTAATTTATAAAAAAATGAAGCTTTCACCAGCAAAAATAATTCCGATTATATATTCTCTTTTCTCTTATTCTTTCCATTATAACAAAAAGAGTGATAATTTTTTTAAAGAATTTACTTTTACACAATTTTGAACGGTTTTCTCTCTTTTTACCTGCTATTTACCATATGTCATGCATATTTTTTAAACTATCAGGAATATATATTAAATGAAATTTCAAGCTATAACTTCGCTGATATATTGCCAATGGATTTTATTCAAATTTTGAAGGAATACAAGATTATGTTAATTTCAAAATGGAGTTCTTATATTGAAAAGAAAACTGCAATGAAATATAAGCTTAGTCATGCTGTAATTTTAAACAATAAAAAGGATTTTCCTTATTACAACTTTAATTCATAATATGATTTTGGTAAGAGTTAGAAATTTTGAAAAACTCAACATCTTGATGAACGTTTACAAAAACCATTTTGTTTTCAATAGTATTCAAAATTTTTATTAAATGTGCTGAATAACTATCTTTTCGTTTTAATGCGCTCGGGGTTGAACATGAGCTGCGAAAAATTTCACAAAATACACTATCTTTAAGACATATACCCAATGATAAAATGAAATATTTACTTATTATCATCATATTGTACTTGTAAATAGTAACCATTTGTTGTACGTTGCCAGAAAAGATATAATCACATTTAAAGTTCTATATCTAAGCTGGCTAAAAAATAAATACATGGAATCACTGAAGTTTTTAATTTTTAGCATTGAAAATAGAATTCAAATAATAGAAACCGATTTCATGGTGAAAGAAAACTCCCTATATAAACTCATTGTTATTATATATTTTTGATGAACTATTAGTTTATTTTGAAACGAGAAAATTAGAAAGCTTTGATTGTAAAAACTATCAGTATTTTAATAAAGGTGTAGAATATGACTATTGCTTTCATACTTGATTGTTGGAAGCTGTTTACTGTTTGATGCAGTAGTCTGCGTGTCATCGTTGGGTCATTTAAGACATTTTACTCGAGGTCGGAATTAAGTGGGAGACAGAAGTGCGAGGTTATCACGAGTTACTTGACATTAAGTCAGATGAACAGGTTTTCTGATGCCGTTGGCTACTAAAGAAGAATTTCATTTCTGTTTTGTTGTGGTATCAGATGACTTGCTATGTTCACTTGACCGGAAAACAGGAAGAAAAATTTCTAAATTTAGAGTGGAAATAAACCTTTCCACTTATATTACCACTGCAGTTTGATCCCGAACCTTTATTGTCCAGTCTAGACTGAAGTGTTCATGTATAAAGTGATGCCATGGATTCAGTAAATAAAGTATATAATGATGTCTCGCTTTTTTTTAAAACTAGAAATTAAAGCCTTATTTCATCCGTTTTCAGGAGAAGGACAATATGAACTATTGCATCAGAAGAATGCGAATTATGCACAAGCTATTTTGCGAATATTATATTTACGAAGGAAAAATGAGCAACATTTGTGCCCTTTGAACTGTAAATGCTGCGATAAAAAGTAGATATTAATGCTTGAAACATCATAAACAATGAAACTGTGTTGTTTGCGTCGTTCCAAATATTAATCTGAAGCAGAAAAATACATAATTTTAGAGACTTCGAACTTTATTTTTATATTATTTGTAAATTATAAAAGAAAATATTAATGTGACATCTAGAATCTTTATGTTTCAAAACGTAAAATGTAAAGGGATGATGTTATGAAATTCTTCGAATTATTCGAATCATATTGAAATAAAAGTATCTTAAAGAATTAATCAGCATGCATTTTCTCTGGTTTTACTGAACAATTGAATAAAATTTTAACACTGTAATAATTTTTCATATTGCCTTGGATATGTGAGCAACTGTGTGTTGAATTTTAGATCATATATATATTCATAAGTATTTTGAAATATCACAGGTTTAACAACCAAAACTATAACAGAAACTGAAATCTTCATGAACCAGATACAATCATGTCAAAAATTTGTTCAATATTTCACATGCATTAGAAAATTAAAAAACATGAATTCGAAGATCTTATTATAACTTAATACTTCTTATTTATAGTCATTTTTTAAATGGTAAACTTTTATTTTGATTCTCTGCCTGATGTAAATTCTAAATACAAGCTTATAAGTGCGATCATGTTTTATTTTATTGTAAATTTCTGTGTCAAATCCGGGATAAGTTAAATATTTTTTTTTTTACATTGACATGATTTATCACGTATAAATTCAAGTAAATATTATTTCACTTATGATTATTTATGTTTTCTAATACATAGTGTTAATTTCATTTCACTTTCAAAATATTTGAATATTTTCATTTCGCATTTCAAAATATATGAAATGGCTATGGTACATAATCGAGAAAAAAATATTTGGATAAAGAAGAACGTACACATACAAGATTAATTTTTTTAAAAAAAAATTGAGGTATTTTCCATACATTTAAAAATTTAAGAACTTAAAATAATGAATAATTAAAGATTGATTCGGCATCAGTTTGATTGACTATAATATCATTTTGATTTAGAGTTTTATTGACTGATTTCTTTCAAATTATGAAGACGTAATAATATAATACATGCCGTTATTTTACATGACATCATAATGGTGAACGAGTTTTGATAACTTAAATATAATAACATTCCGACATTAATTTTTCTTCATGCAATAACAAATATTATACTTAAACAAAAGATCAAGTATAACGATGCGGTCAACTTGCAGCCTTCGAGAATCCTTCAAAACGACTTCTCATAAGGATATTTAGGTACAATATTCGTTTTTACTATAATAAGTTATGTTCTGTGTTAAACAGAATATGAATTCTCATGCATATTTTTGTGAAAGCAGTGAAAGGAATACCACTGCCAAAAATGCGACAGTTACATGTAAACCTTGTATAACATGGCACTGCAAATATAAAATAGGTTCACCTCAGTAATATTTGAAAACTCTAGAAAGCCGCCTTAGAAAATAACCTTGCACAAAATGATTTTATACTACTTGATAATTAAGGAAAAATATCTAAACTATTAAAAGCATTTAGATGAATTTTTCAGAGCAAAATATTAAATTCCGAGCAATCTAATTTAAATTCAGAGAAATGTTTCTTTTCTTATAAACTTGAAAAAATTTATGTTTCTTTTTTTATTTTTCTGACCGAATTGCAAAAATAAATAAATCCATCTATTGCCAACTTCACTCTTTTTAAATTTCTCGATTTTATTATTACTTTTTGGCACAGTTTATTATCAAGAATAGTTTTAGTCATTACATTATTTTATCTAAATCCATTGCAAAGAATAATTTTGGAAACTTTCGTTGAAAAAAAATATAAGATGTTAACGTATAGAAGCATTTTAAGTTTTAAAAATTGAGAATAAATTTGATATTTTTTTTAAATGGTAATTTTTTCAAATTTTTATCTTATGCCAAAAATTTAAACATTTTTTATATATAAGGCAATTAAATTTGAAATTATTAAATCATGAATTCAAAGATAGGCAATAAGAAATATGTTTCGTAAAATAGACATTCTACTTCATGATTTTGTGCTCATATGGAATCTATTGATATTTTTTTCTAGAGAATTAAAATATTGTTTTACATTCTATCAACGATAAAGTTGTAACTCTTCGAAAATTTATTATAAATGAAATATATTTTCCCCATGCCATTAAAAATGACAGAGTCAAAAGAAAATGAATTTGTGCATTCAAACTGTTTCAAAATACATCTCTGTAACTGGGACAATCATCCATAACATATTTCATTGATATACAATATATGCTGAATATATATTATTAGCATATATTGTATATCATGCAGTGGTTTCTGTTACAAAGATGGAAATTCAATTAATTTGAATATATTAACCAATTTTTCTTTGGCTTAATCATTGTTAGCAGTATTACAATTATATATATATTTACTGGTAAAAATGCAGAAATTTATTATGAATTATCTTTTGTTTGTCTAAAATAAATTTTTTATTTATATCGAGATTGATTTACTTTTATATATTTTAACAAAATTATGTCAATGAAATGTATTACATTAATTTTTTTTTAATTTATCGGCAAAAATAGGAAATTTTGAAACTTGAAATTAAAAATTTTTTTTTGAAGTAAAAAGTATTATACATTACACGATTTGTAAGCGCACTTACCAAAGTCTTTAATTGACTATGAGGTTTTCTAGTTATCTGATTTTGAGTCTCAAAATTTTTTGAATTAACAATTTCGAATTACAAAGTTTTCTTGATTCTAAATATTCATATCCAAAACAAAATTTACAAACGAAGTATTAATTTAAAATATATGAATATGAATAAATTCGAAACTATGATAACATATTTTTCAAAAGAATAAATCATTTTTTGATTTATTCTTT
>JAPMOR010115756.1:1392620-1417272 GCA_026543865.1 Argiope aurantia
GAATATTATTTTATCCTTTTTTTAATTGGAAATTGACTGGTTTGTTGTAATTGGTTTTATTGACTAATTATTGCTATAGGAATGATATTTATTGCAGACTAAGATTAAATTTTATCATTAATTTTTTATCTATATTTTGAATTATTGAAATTTTGAATAAGATATTAAAATTAATATTGCATTTAAAGCTTTCTTGATTATTTCAAGTATTTTTTTTTTTCATTTTTGAAAAGATATTACTACATTTTTGTAGCATGATTTTTCTTTTCATATTCACAGATTGTATATTTTTTGAAATTAAAAGATATTATATTTAGTGAATTACAATTTATTTACCACAATAAGGCTGCAAAAGTGACGCATTCTACTTTATAAGAACAAACAATAAGTTGAAGAAACTTTTGGCCTTAAAACAAAAGAAAAAAAAAGAGAAAAAGGAGTAAACAAATGCAATGTAAAAGAGGAATTAATTACCAGGGTTTTTGCCTTTTTGAAGAAAATGTATTGCATTTTATGACTTAATTGATTACTAATCTATAATGATTATTAGTACAGTTAAATTATATTTCTTTCTAAAGCAATTGATTTAATGAAAACAAATGTGAAAAGTGCACTGTCATTTCATCAATTGAATGGATTTCTTAAAATAATGCTCACTGCAGAAAGTAGCGTTTATTAACCGTAACTTTTATTTGTTTGAATTCCGGTTTGCTAAAATAGGAGTGCTTTAAGATTTGAATAATTTTCCATGCATCCCTTTTAGTAGAAGTAGAATTGTACGTCCATGCTTCTTGAACGTACAATTCATGCTTCTTGAGGCAACAAAATCCTCCCTTAGAAAGAACATGGAAAAATCTTAAATAATTTATATATATGTATTAAAAACATGAAATGTACTAGAAATATATATGTAACTATATATTTCTAGTTCATATATATGTACTAGATATTATATGTACATAATGTACACATAATATCTATATGTACTAGAAACATTAAAATGTTAGCACTAACATATAAACTTGAAAAACATTAATACGTAATTTATTATAATTATTTATTGATTATTCGGTAACGAGTGTCGCAAGAATTATTTCGACTTTCGAGATTGTGACTTTCCTTTAAAATATGAAAGCCTTGTATTGTTTTATTTTAAGAATTTGCTGTTACCAAGAACATAACCTGTGAGAGAAAAATCTAGCGAAATAAATTACATTTTAATTATTTTTTTTTCTTAAATTAGTGCATTCTATAAGGATGAAATGAAGGAGTTTGAAAAAAGAATTTCAGAATAGGGAAGGAATTCCTGTTTCAATTTTAATATAGCGGACGGCTCATTTGTGATGCGCCGCGAAAACTCATCAATAGAAGTAACGAGCTTTGGGGTTCAATGCTTTTCCTCCTCGACGCGCAGCTTTCGGTTTCATTTCTCTTTCAGTAACGTCGAATGGTCCTCGGGCTTCGAATGTACCCTCGTGCGGTTGCAACATCATTCACCACTTTGATCCATCTACCCCTC
Source organism: Argiope aurantia (assembly GCA_026543865.1). Taxonomy (NCBI): domain Eukaryota; kingdom Metazoa; phylum Arthropoda; class Arachnida; order Araneae; family Araneidae; genus Argiope; species Argiope aurantia. The sequence goes on from JAPMOR010115756.1 coordinate 1,394,140, forward strand.
TTGTAGACACTATTTCATTTTCTTTGCGTATTTTTATATCTGATCTACTTTCTAACTGCCGGCTGTCACGGTAAATATAGACAGAGAGACATATCCTCAAGCTCAAAACCTACTTCTGTATTTGTGTCAGATCACTTTTTCTCATCGGCTTGTGGTTAGCTACTGGTTTTCAAACGAGTTCTTGTTACGAGTCAAGAGGATATTAATATATTCTGATTTTTATATGCATTTTATCTGACTGGATTAGAGATTCATGATATGATACTAAAACATAACTAGTCGCAGGTTTTAATAGCATGGTGTCGGCTATTTTCGTCTTCATTTTTAAATATATAGGTTTAGTAGTTAGCTTTCGGCAGTTTCTGTCTTCATTTGACACACCAATATGCTACCCGAAACGAACTAAAGAGAGGCTTATTTGATTTAATCACTATACGAAACTTCTTAAAATTCAGTGTGAAGAAATTCTGAAGAAACTTCATTTTTATCTTCTTTTATTTAAAACACTGTTGCAGAATTTTAAAAACAAGATCCTCTCTCTCATATTTCACTAGATGCATTTAGTTATGATGCCATAATTGCGGATCAAAATAAATTTCAAATTTATCCTTAATTTATTCTTTATTATCAAAACTTTAAAGTTTAGTTATAATATCAGCAACATTATGATGTTAGTAGATACCTTACTAGAGAGAAACATTCATTTTTGAAAGCGTTATTTATTTTGTTTTTTCTATATATTTTTTTATTTGACTTGGTTTCTCATTTATTTTTTTACATTTTATATATTTCTATACACTTTAAGTTGTCGAATTTTCTATAAATATGAAGAAAGCGATTGTTACTAAACCTTAATAAAAAGTATGAATGCAGATATAAATAACTACCTCGAATAAATAAATAGTATTTTTACAATTATTTTACATGTTATTACTTTATCTGTTTTTAACAAAACTATCTTTTGTTCCATAAACATCTTAATATTTATAGTAAATTTTTGGACACCATATTTAAATAAGAATTAATATAAATTACTTTCATGTTGCATAACTTTTTAGATATTAATGAAGGCTGACAAAAATCAAATAACATATTTCTAAATCCATTAAAACTATAGAATAAAGATCATATATTTTATTTAGTTTGGAACGTTTTTTAAAACTGTTGGAAAATATTATAAAAAACAATCTGATCTCTAATCAATTCTTTTTGAAACAGTTATTCACTAATAAACTAAATAAATAACCATCTAAATTATTATTTTTTAATTTTCATATGATTTAATCGTAAAAAAGTCACTCATGAAGAGTTAAACAGGAATTCATCGAAAATAATTGACTGATTTAAAATAAACATTGATGATTAATTAAGGCTATTTTATTGTGATTTTTCTATATAATTTTAGATATGGCAATGTATTCTTCTTGAAAATTCTTATTTCCTGGAGTTTAATATTATTTTCATTAAAATTATACTCAGCCTATTAACAATAATTAATATTAAATTTTTTGTGAAATACTGAAAGAGTTGATAAATTCATTTCTGAGAATATGTGTTTTATATTCAGTTTCCAAGATATCTTCAATGGTTAACTATAGTTTCGCGCATGATTTCAGTTAATGACATGGGATATTATAAGATAAAATAGTGTATGGGTTTTGGAACGCAAGTCTGGAGCGTTATTTAATTTAGGTAAGATGAAAAAGAAACTTAATAACATCCATATTACTGTTAACCATTCTTTAACGATAAGTTCGTTTTTGCTTCGCTGAACATTTGGTATTAAGGTGATACTTACATGCTGTTTGCTGACATTTTGGCTTCTCAACCGTTGAGTTGCTTCTTAGGTTTGGCAAAACAATCCGTTGTTTTAATGTTTAAAAATGTAATTGTTGCGTTGCAGATGTTACGCTGATGTACAATTTACATATTATGGATCACTGAGAAATGTTATTATGTCTGAATCATTGTATTACTTCTGCTTTTAAAGCAAACACTTTCTTATATTTTTCAGTCATGGTATGCAGTAAAAATGAATGGAAAAATTAAAAATATTCTACGTAATTCCAGCGTGCTTGTAAATATTAGAGTTAATATACAGAGTTTGGTGAAGAAAAGCTCATTATATACATTTTTTAATATAAAAATTAATAGATCTGTTTTTATCATATTTATTTTATTGTCAGATTTAAGAAAATGTTATTAAAAGGTAATTAATTAAACATTTTCAAATTTATTTTTATATTAAGATGTTATGTTTCAGAAAATAATTATTTGACTATATTTTGACTATATTATGGATATAATCGTATGATGAAAGATTTCATTGTAATCGAAAATTTGATTAGTGGATATCTACTCCAATCTAAATATGATAATGAAAAAAAATCGATAACTCCGCATAATAAATATTTTTAAACCATTAATCGATTTATCGAAGTAAAAGCCATCAGACATGTTATCATTTATACCTGTAAAATGTAATATAAGGAGTGGTTGTTGTTAATGAAACTGCGAAACATGTAAACTTTAAAATAAAATTTTTGTAAAAAATATAATTAACTGTTATTTTTTTTCTTTTATTATTTGAAGAATAAATATTGACAGCAATTTATTTATTAAAAACAGTAAAAGAAAGGAATGAAGTATTCATTGATAAAAAAAAAGTAGAAATTTAGAAACATCGTCTTAAGACACTTCTGCTTAGCAACGTGACGCATTTAAATACTAATTAGGTTGAGCGATTGTTTGTTGGGGAGAAAACCCAAACATTTATTTGATTGCAACGGTATTTCCTTCTTTGGCAAACACATCCTAAAATGTGAGTATTTTCTATAACTTTCTTTTTATCTATTTACTCACGCGTTCTCACTTTCTACCTTACAGAACAAAAATATTGTTTTTTTATAGACCTAAATAGAAAGTGGTTGCGTGTAAAAGAACTGAATTAGAACATATTGCATCACAGATGTGGAAAATTTCCGCCCTTCAATGATTGGAAAAAAAACAAGATTTTTTTCATAGAAGTGCTGGACTCTATAAAAAAAGAGAAAGTATTCATGGCTTCCTTAGACCAGTTTTTTTTTCATTTTCTGACCTCATTTCCAAAAAGAATTAGACATCCTATAAGCTGAAGGATGTTTCCCCATTTATTTTTACCTTTTACAGGTTTGGTGCCTTTTCTTTTTTCTTTTTTTGCTTAGTAGCAAACAGAATGTTTTTGTTTTGCTTTCATTAATGGATGCGATTAGAGCTCATACGATATTCACCTTGTTCTTTTGCATAAATGCTTTTTAACTTCCCTCTAAATATTTTCGAAGACATTATCTAAATTGGTACACAATTAAAACTTTCTAGTTTCATTGAAGGAGCAGCTAGAAGAGTAAGAATTAAAAATTTATAATAATAAAAAAAGTTGCACAAATTTTTAAAAATATTCTTGATATAAAAGTTGTCTAATTCATTTTAACGATATACTTACAAAGAAAAATTATCACACTATATTTTCTTGAATAAATTCGTTAAAAAAAATCATTCCTTACTCGTCGTCATTTCAATACTACAGTTTTGTTGAATACTGTTTTTATAATCAACTTTCAAGTCTCTCAACTAAAAGGCTTTATAATTCTACTGAATGTTTTAAGATCATTTATCATATTTTTTTTGTAAATTATGAGGTGGAACTATCTACCATTTTCAAAATTTTATTACTTTTTAATGACTTAAAATATCAAAATGGTCTCATTTATGTACAAGTTTTTCGGAAAAAAACTTCTTTGAAGATTTCTAATTAATTAAATCCGACAATCCGCAGAGATATTTTTCGTTAGTAAGGTCATCATTTCTAAATTTTTGCACTGATCACAGTGATGAATGGTAATTTTCAACTAATCGATGCAATATAAATTTAATCTTTGTTTTTCTCTTTTATCTTAACTGCATTAGGTAAATTTTTTTTCGATCAATTTAAGAAAAACGAGAGTTTTAAACAAAAACTGAAAACTTATTTTCTGTTACTGGGCGAAACAATTTGAATTTTTTAATATGGACTTGTTAATTAAATAATTTTGATTGTCAGTGTCAATTGCTGCTATTTTGGTACTAAAGGAAAATTTATCTATATCCAATCACTGTTTTAGATAATGTTTTCTAATTTTATACAAGAACCCAAGAACTGAACTTCTCTAATCGAACCTTCAAATAGCATTCACAATTTTTACAATTTTTTTTTCACCTACGGATGTTTTTAGCCACAAGAATGCAAGAGAATAAAGTACAGTGTTTTTAGAGTGTAAGTGTATAACTGTTTTCTTTATATTTTGATACATCTCTTAATTCAACAAGAAGAAAATAAAACAATAAATATAAGTTTAAAAAACACTTTACAAATAGTTAGCTGTATACGCCAGCATCATTTCGGCAATGTAGAGACCAATCATATACATTTTATTGTCTGAAAGTTTACTGCTGTAAAATAGAGAACGTAATTTTATATCTTTTCGAAATTCAAGGACGGAAAATAAATATGATAATTAATTGCACTCTTCGATGGTAGCTAGATGTATTTAAATTGATCAATGACTATTGAAATATTAACGACTCTTTCAGTGACTTTACAGATTATTCAGAAACGCATTACACCTTTGATAAGAAAATCTAAATCAAATCAGAATTGTAGATAACGAATATCGATTTTGTAGTTATTGCTATGAGAAATAATTGCAATACTTTCTTAAATCATAGAAACAATAAAAAATGATGTCCATTTGTAATCTTTAGGCATAGGTTTCGAACAAAAAGATTTATTGGCCAAAATAGTTTTTTATGTATTTTTACTAAGCTTTTTATAAAGAAAAATTCATTGTTCACATTTAACACTGCAAAATTTTAACACGTAGTAAAAGTAATTTTTTTTATTTTAGCTATTAGAAAAAGTAAATTGAATTTATAATACTTTGGCCTGTTTTATTCTGATTACGTTGTGCGTTATTGTTTTCAATGGAGATTCTTGCTTTTAATTGGGTTATAGAATATAATAACATTCTTTTCTCCATTATTAAGCAGCTGCTTACTTTTGCAGAAATCAAGAATAATAATTGGCAATCTGAGAAAAATCCTGCTTTTAGAAAACTTATTACTATTATCTGTTAACTACTACTAGCTCCTTACTGTTACAAATTTATAATTTAACTACAATTAAATAAATTAACGATTTACAACATGATCTAAAACATATTGTAAAATTCAAGAGAAGAAAATTGATAAATATTATCGATTCATGAACCTTTGATTTTCCTAAATGATTTATTCGTTTCATTGGAATCACTCCAAATTTGCAACAGTAATGATTTATTTATTTCCAACTACCTAGCCATTTGCACGATTCTTGTAATTGTCCGATTGTCAAGCCAATAAAATTCAAAAACATTTGTTACAATTTAACGAGTATTGCACTACAAAGCTCTTTAGAAAGGAAAAAAATTATATTGGAATGCAATTAATTAATTTATTTATATCTTAAGAGCACAAAAGTATTTATGAGTAGCTATTTTTATATAACTCTGCTAGTTTTAGGAATAATTAATGCTGCGGTGTCTAAATCATTTAAAGGACAAAATAAATCTATCTATTTATAATATAATATAAATATTAGCAATCTTAACAGCTGTATCTTAATGATGTTGCAATTAGTTATGAATGGTTTATCAATTTTAAAGACCATTACGCAGAACCTGTAAATAAGTAATTTGATTCATTTTTTTATAGAAATGCATAAAGACAACTTCATTTCTTTAAAATGAAAGATATAAAAATACTTAGTTTCTACAAATGCATTCTATATGATACTATTTAAAAGCATTTCTTCAAAACGAAGTCTTTTAGAAAATCATTATTGAATAACAGTAATAACAGTTACAAAAGCATTTTGATAAAGCAGAAAGTGAAATTTTGGTTTTGTTTCATTTAATAATATTACTGCTCAATTTTGGAATCATACGAGGGCTATTTGGGAATGGATTTGGCAATTTTGAACCAACATTAGATGCAAAGATCGAACACGCCTTTGCCCAAATTATTATGTATATATTAGGAGGAGGAAAAATTTCCGAATATCAAACTGTGTAACTGTTATTTGCACTTTATTATATTATTAGTACTGGTTTGTAGAATTGATATTACTAGTAATTGGTTGATTTCCGTTATTCTCAGTATGATATTATCAAAAGAAGGGTAAAATTTAAGAATAAATTAAGGTTATTTTGTCTTCAAGTGTTTTTTCACTCACACGAAAAATAAATATTATTTTCTTAAAACATTTTCTTGTTAGTTGCACAGAGTTGAAGATTTTTTTTCCAAATTTAACTTATTTATAAAATCTCTTTTTAATTCTTTGAAAAATTTCATCAGCCTGAACTGTTGACATCAAACTATTTTCAAGAAATAAAATAGTGCATTTTAAACAAATTAAAAACAACAATAATTCATTTTTTAAAATAAAAACATTACATTTTATTTAATAATTATTGATTTTGACGATATTTTCCGAGCAATCATTTAATATTGCGGGCAAATGTGGTATTGACGCTTTTTAAAGCATATTTTTGAAAAATTCGAAAAATGAAATATTTTTTTATCTATTTTAAATTTTTAAAAAGATTAGGTCTTTATATAAAATAATAAAAAATATATTTGTTTTCAATTAATACACGTTACGCACCTACACGCAATATAAATTACTTTAAATGTTCTTTAAAGAAATCGAAAGTTACTTTTCAGTACGTTGATGAGTAAATATTTTGTCTCCAGAGTTTCACTGTACAAGTTAAAAAATGGATATAAAAGAAACGCATTTGAATATTATTAGCATAAATATGAGAAGGATACTTGAAATTGTGATTGTCTTTGAAATCACATTAAAGCATTCTTATATTATATTGAAAACTGAAAATTATTTTCGATTACTTCGAATTTCTGCTGTCGATAACTTAACCTAAATTAGTGTAAATCTAAAGTTGATTAGAGTAAATCTAAATTACTACATACAGCGTATAATAAATGATTAACATTAGACAAATTAAAATTATTTCTTATTCGTTTAAAATAACATTTCTTTTTAAACTCTAACACTTGTATTTTTTTAAACTTTTGAATTCAAATATTTAAAGTTTCATTTATTTAAATAAAAATTATTAGATTATATAAATTACATCGCCATTTTTCAAAAAAAAAATTGATTATAAAATTTTATATTTTAGAAATCTTTTTTAACGAATTTTATACTTTTATATAAATGCTTTTGTCACTGATTATATTTGCACTCATTTTAGATACACGCATAATATTAAATATATCGTTCAAAATTATGTTTTTATTCATAAAAATGCATTATTTTTCGAAAATTCCCATATAAATTTTTCTTTCTTATATCTAATTTTAAATCGTATTGGAGATTTCGCTGAAAATTGACTATTTACGCTATTAAAACCTAATTTACATTTTATAGCGTAGAAAAATAATAATTCAATTACAACAATAAGAAAAAGCAAACCATTAAAAATATTCAACTTATAACTTCTTTTCTTCATTAAGAAGCTGCGATGCCATTATTGTTACTTTTCGCTGCTCTTTTGTCACGAGAGTAATATTAACTACAAAAATTGTTTCAGACTGCTTTTAGCGAAATTATTGTTGGTGTTAAATTATTTTTAAAGATATTATTATACTTATTAATTTTTTTCAGTGATTTAATTTTATACATAGCTATTTTACACAATAATATAGAAATTTTAAAGTTAAACTAATTTTTTTCATAGTAAAAGAATTAAAATTAATGCAAAATAAAGTTACTAATCCCAATAAAAAACGTCTTTTGTTTTATTATAAAAAAGAATGATTGTATAATCTTGAGGAAACTTGCCATTAATTTATTCACTAAAACGCAGGAAGCAATTTGCACAATTGCTTTATTTTCAGATAATTTTTATTCAAAATTTGATTTCTTTATTTTAAATTCAGATCAATTTTCAAATGCGGAAAATCCTCGAACGATTGCTTTATTTTCAAATTATTTTTATTCAAAATTTGATTTATTTATTTTAAATTGAGGAATCAATCATTGAATTTATTATCAAATGCGGAAGAAAAATGTATTAATTTAATTTAATTTTTAAAATTGTCTACGTGAAATGATATCTTTGAAAAATATAAACAAGGCAGAAGTTAAGTTTCATCATGAAATGTATTAAATTTCAAGTTGTTGTGAAGACTACTTTCAGCTCTCATTATTTTATTTATATTTATATAAAATTCAACTCAAAGTTTATAAATCCAAAACAAACTGCTATTTACTCTATATTACTAAATTATAAGAATTTTATATCAAAATATCAGTAGTTATTTTTCTGTTTTTAAGAATGATTTAAATACGATTGTAAGCTATTTTGATGTGTTTATTAATTATCTAAATTTTCTAAACGAGAAAGGGTCAAAAAGCTTAGGTATAATTGTTAAAATAGAAACATGCACACGTAAATCTAGGGTTTAATTGCAGTTATTTCAGAATTTCATAACTTTTATAAATGTCCATAATAAATCTATAAAATTTTGTTTGTCCTGAGCAACACGTCTTAAAACCTTCAGTTATTAATTTTTAATTTGGATTTTTATAAATATATAGAATACTTTGAAGAAATATATTTTTTTTATATATCTTGCTAGTTGTTAAATCATGAATGTTTTGTCAGACAATTTTCATGCAGATAGTACAGTAAATGGATTCATTCAGATGTAATTGTGATTTATTTTTTTCTTTTATGAGAGAAAAATATAAGTAAGCCATCTTACTTTTCTTTACTACTTAATAATATTGATTTTTTTTTAAAAAGCAAATAAAAAATCCTTTTAGTTTGCGTTTTTTCTATATGCATCTTCATTTTTCAACAATTTTTTTTGTTTCTAAGCTTGTTTTTAGAGGATTTAGAAAAAGAATTCCTGAAGTAATAAAAATACTCCCTAGGAAATTGATAGTTTTGTATTATTGATTCTTTAAGCAATGTTTTAATGATTTAAATGTATTTTAAATAACAATGCTTTGTAATATTTTATGATATAGTTTGTCATTTGAATCATTGCATTTATGATATATGCAAATCCCGATATTTCTAGTTTAGAGAAAAAAAAAAAATTAATGCATTTGTTTGCATGAACGTTATCTTGATTACGATGAAAAACATTTTTTCTGCATTGTATTAGTTGCACAAAAAATGAATAATACGTTAACCAAAGTCAAATTTTTAAAGAAATAGTGTTTTGAACTTTAAAACATACATATTGCTTTCCTTTTTTAATATTTTCAAAGTAATACTTCTTTTAATATATTTCTTTTCTGAAAGTTGAACAATGATATGATAATGAAAAATGATATATCATTAGTAGAAAGCTTTGATAGTTTTCTAGAAGTTTTATCGACAGAAATTTTTTTGATTTAATGCATATATGAAAGCTATTGGAGAAAGTTCAAATTAACATGTTTATTTTCTTTCCTTACTGAGAATTAAAATTCTGAAATTAATGTTTAACAATAAATAAAAACTTAGTTGCAAGAAACACGCACTTAGTTATATTAAAAAAAATTGCTAAAAATATTTATTCGATTCATGTATATACCTTATATTTGCTTATTTTATTGCAGTATGAAATTATCTGTATTTTGATTGATTTCACGAATTTTTAACTCGTAATAGAAATTAAATAAACTGTACATGCAATTGTCTTTAAAGAGAGAGCATACACAATAAAATATAAGTTTTTAAGTTTCAATCAATGAATTTTAGAAATTATGAAATTATAAGTTTAATGTGTTCTTTTTTATTGCAGAAAATAGTAATTATCCAGAAAAGCGGTGTTTTGAAACGATCTTGAAACGAAATTTTAAGGAACACCATTTTGTTAGATGAGGTAAGTTTAATTTTTCAAATCAAAATTAATTATTTTTGCACTTGTCTTTTTAACCTTTTGATACACTCAATATTTTAATTTTTTTATACCCAGCAACGACATTAACTTGAATCCTTATTCTCTACCTTCATTTTCAGGAGATTCCAAAAATCGAACATCACAAAATGTATATCATAATATTACTACATTTGAATTGTTGTTGTTTTACACTGTTATTAAAATAACAAGTTTTCTGTCTTGAAATTCATTTTGTAAAAGGAATTATTTATTTCACTCTTGCAGTGCAAAATAATAAACTCTACTATGCAGATAAAAATGTATTTGGTTTTCTGATAAAATATAACATTCTGTAAATGTACCGAACTTTTTGTAAATATATATCATACTTATAAAATAATATAAGATAGCATAAAAAGTGAATTATACTCATTTTTTAATAATAAAAAAACTTTTTATTATCACTTCTTGCATGATCCTGGCATAATAAAAGTTTTACAAAACTCTGAACCATTCAAAAGGTGAAAAATACAACTGAAGTATGCATTTTGAAATTTCAACAATGAATTGGAAAATTCTTTAAAAGGTAATCAAATTTTACATAGTTTTGATGATATGGAAGCAGTCATCTATTTTTCGGACTTCAAATTCTGAAATTTTTGATGTGAAAAATTTCATTAACCCTATTTAGTCACATAACAAAAAATTTATAACGCATTCCTTAATTTCTGAAAAATGCAATTCCAGAATTTTTCCTGTAATATTTAACAGCCATAGATGAATTACAAAATATTTATTTTGTTCATGATTCACAGTTATTTAACAACATGCAATTTTAAATATTTAAGATTCAAAATGTTTATTAAGCAATTATTAGGAGAAACATTATTTAAATCTCTCGGGAGATTCCTTATGTAGATTAATTGTATAAAATGTGCAAATATTTTCTTTTTTTAAATCGTAACATTAAAATTATTTTTAATGTTCAAGATTATTTTTCATGTTAACAAATTATATTTATTTCATTACTTAAAGTGCAAAACGGACCAAATATGCAACGAAATATTTTGATGATGCAATAGAAATAATAATAAGATAATCAGAAATCTATATCTAAATTTACTGAATGGTTCGTGACGAAATCTTTCAAATCATGATGCATAAGAGATTGGAAATGTAGGTGGTAATTACGTTTGATAGCAGATGATCATTAAGAAAGTGTATTTCAAAATTTTGATCAGAATTAATTCTAAATTAAACAAATTCTTAAAATTATGGGCAATGATTTCTAGTCTTGCTCATAAGAAAGTCTAAAAAGAATAAGAAAGTTTTGCTCCAGTGTAAAAAGCTGCTCGTTTGATTGTCTATGTGTTATTTCATAAATTTATAGTAATAATTTTCATTAATGTAATAAATATTTCTTTTGTCAATATTTCATAAGAATTTTTAATCATGATTATTAAATTATGATAAAAATTCTCTCTTAGAATATTAAATCCAAAACGAATATTTTACTTTCATACAACACACTCAATGTGTTCATTCTGTTTTCTTACTCTGTTTTTCTAATTTATTTGAAATTTTTGGATTACATAAAATGTTGTATTTTATTTCATTTTTACTATTTTTAATAGTTCAATGCACCAAGTTGATCACTATAAGTTTTTATGCATGATTTTCAGCTTCAAATTATTGAATTATAAAATTTTTAATAACTTTGTAGGTTTAATTATTTCCTTACTATATATTATCAAAATATTCTTTCTCTATTTGATTTTAAGCAATCTTAAAACGTGGCAGCAACCATTTTCTTTCAGATTTGCATTTTGATAATAGATTTTGAATTTAATCTTAACTACACAATATTTAACTTTTGATTTTTTTTTGTGTAAATAAAACAGTGGTAATATTTTTTCATTTATTCATCAAGAACTTTATCCCATTTTTTAGAATTTTAAAAAATTAAATTATAAGAATTTTTATTTTTGTATATTAATGAAAAAAAGATATTTTATTGGTTTTTAATCTTGAAGTAGTTATTGTTACTTTACCTTTATTTAATTTCTTTTCTTTCTGAATAAAATCTCCAAAATAAAGAAAGTAAAAAATCCTTTTTAAAAACTCTTATACATTTTTTTATTATGCAATTTGATGTATGAGAATTTTGCATTGTTCTTTCAACAAAGTTAGTGCAGTGTATGTATATTGATCGTAGTCACTGTTGATAATTTATTTTTCTAAAATTTTATTTATAAATGTTTATTGAACACTAACAAAATTTTTAAACAAAATTTTGAATATATTCATGAATATTTTTCATGAATATATTTCAACTCAGTTAACCTGTATTTAATGTTAATATTGTCAATAATGTTATCATTGATGTTAATAAGTGTTATATATTTCCTGATATTTCCATACTCCTCTTAAGAAATTGTGAATTGTGTATATAATATTTTTCTATTGACACTAGAACAAGAAATATCATCCGTAAGTAAATAAAAATCGAGTTTCTGGTAAAATGTACTCGGTCCATCTCATCAACGCTATCTATCAATTTTATACACTTCACACTTGTCATTACATATGTAAAACTAAAATGATATTCATTAATTGTCTCAGCATGACGTCTCCGAGAGAGGAACCTAAGAATTTGAAATCTGTCAGATAATCTTCAAACAAATCCTTTTCTCTTTTGAAATAGGTACTCATTAAGGGGGCATTTTTAAAACATAGATGTCAAACTTCAAATATTCCTGCACCTGCAAGTCTACACATGGAGATGGATTCGGGCCTAGTTATGGTCTTTCAAAACATTTGTTAGTTAATTGTATATTTAAATTTTCAAATCTTTAGCACGAGCTAGAGGGAACACCCACTAATTCTTGTGATCTCATCTGACTACCTTTTCCAATACAATTGGTTGCAATGCACGATATGAATTCGCTATGATTTAATAAAATTCTAGGACAAAGTACTTAAACTGACTAATCTGTGAAATGAATATGCTTGGCTATTATATATTCGATAATTCATTTCTCTGTCAGGTGAATTGGTTTAGTCTAAATATGTAAGGAAGTCTTAAAATAAATTATGCCCAGCAAAAGATTCTTCATGAATATAATATAAAAATGTGTACTGTAATTTTTAGATTATTCTTTAATAGCTTACATATTTCGGACAAAGTCGCGAACAGAAGGCGTAATTTTTTATATTAAATTAAATAAGTGCATATTTATAATTTCTAGCGAAAAAATAGAAATCATTTCTGTAGATTAAAAAAAAGAGTATTAATTTAAAATCTACTCACGTAAAGATTCTTCAGTTTGAAACTCTTGTTTACAGGAGAAGCTATCATTCGTTTACTGAATTCTTAAAACGTTACATACAATTTTTCAATGCATACCATGTTGTAAAAATTTTTTTAAAAAAAAGCTGAAATAAGTATATATTTTGCGTCTTAAATCTCAGCATAATATATAAATAAGAGAGAAATCTGATTAATTTGTTATTCTTTCATTTATTGTTGTGAAATTTGAAAGGTTTATTCTGAGTGCATTTTAATTACAATTTAAATGCGTGAACGAGGCATTTTAGAAATGTGTAATAAATGTTAATAAGACGAAAAGTGTGTTTAAGAATATTTTATGCTAGAATTATAGATTTTTCGAAGTTAAATAGCATTAGATTATAATCTGTTCTTTATTATAAGATAATAAGCCGTTTCGTATGCATGGAAAGTTTCTAGTTTTATAAAATTATCTTATTTTAACTTTGATATGCTTATACAAATCATCTGAAATGCTACATGTTATTATTTACTTATTTTTGAATTTTCAAAATAAATTATTTATAATTTTGAATTTTTAGAGAATAATTATTAATAATTCAAATGATGATAATTTTTTTACATCAGCTATCTTTTTGGAATTACAGTATTTCTTTAAATTACATTTTTAATTGAATTAGCGTATGAACCTGTGCATGAGAGAATGAACTTAATTTTTAAATGCTGACATCTTACTGTTTTAAAATACTGGAAGCTGAATAGCACATGTAGGATAAATAGAGAGTAATTTTAATTTTATAATTAAAATACTATTAATTTGAGGAAAAATACCAATGTTTTACATTGTTTCAGATTAGAAATTAGCTCACATTATTAAAAGGCTAAAAATAGCAGAAAATTAGCATTTGTTACGAATTGTAGGGATGTTGTCCAAAATATTGAAAGTGCATAGTAAATGAACAAAACTGACTTCTAAAATAATATAAATTACTTATCAGTCAAAATTTGAAACTTGAAAATTATTTTTACTGAAAAAACTATTAAAACCAAGTTACACGAAATATTTAATTGAAAGTCTTAGCGATTATTAACCAGGAGAACCAATGGTCACCAAAAGCGATTAGTTCAGAATAAAAGTCTGTAAGTTGACGAAACCTTTATAAACACACAGAAATAGAAAAATAAAATCGATTTTTAACTTATATTGAAAATCTGAAATAATCGAAATAAAGAAAAAAACTAATTATATAGAATTTAGTAAATTTTTATGATTAGTTAAAGATATGTTTTAAAATATTTCAGTTTAAAGAAATGACGACCTTCTTATTTAAAAGAATATTTCATTCAAATCATTAAAATAAATAAAACGTCAATTTAAAAAATTATATTTTACCATGTTTTTTTTAAAATCTTGCAAGCTTACTGGACAGCAAATGTAACATGAAAACAAATTATTAGTTCTGCAATGGCAAATACATTGGAATTGAGATTGAAATTTTGCACTGAACGTAATTAAAGAGATTTTTTAATGTTTCTTATTTCATATGACAGAGAAAATTGCCCCATCTATTGTATGAAAGTAGAACAAAAAGCGCCTTGAAATTGTTTTAGAGAAAGTGAAAAAAAATTGAGAACATAAGAATATTGTATATTTATGATTAAGACATACAAAAAATAAATTGAAAGTTTCTTTCGACACTATTAGATATGGATATGTAAGATTCTTAATACAATAACTAACGTTTGTTTAAATCTGATTTTTTAAAATATTAAACTACAAAAACCGTATATGCAGCAGTGTTATTTGCCAGATACATATTGAAAATTTGATAAAGAAGAAAACATTAATTGTATAAACAATAAATATTTTATATATCATTTAAAACGAATATCATTACGTTATGATACGAAGACATGACCATGGACTAAAGTTCAAATAAATGTATAATTTATAACATTAAAGCATACACACGTTCTGATGTATTCATTTGTAAAATCCTTTTTTTTAATATCTTTTCGAAGAGCTCTTTATCTGCTTAAAAACATACTCGTAAATACTTTCAGACTAAATAATACTAAAATAAAATTTAATTCAGTTGGCTTTAAATCAGTTAGAAAAGGGAAAGTTGATATAATTACGTAATTAATTGCGTAAATTTGAAGCTTGATCATTTTTGTCATTACCACAAACAAAGATACTGTTTAAAATCTTATATACAGGAGATATTGGATATCGAATGCAACTTCTACGCATCGAACATGAAGTTTCCTGGAAAGAAACGAGACATAAAAATAGAATTATTTATAGAAATTTCAATGTACAAGAATATATAAATATATTTATTTTTTTATTATTCCCAAAATTACAGCAAATTTAATCACTTAATCTTTAATGAGTGATCTATTAAATGAATATTCTTGTCATGGATCATTTCTACCAATTCCAACATTACTTTATCAACCTTGTTAGATTTTAAAGATTTAAACTGAATCTTCTAAACTCTTTCAAAAATTTTAATAATCGAATCATGATTTTTCAAAACTGTTGTTATAGCATGGACATTTCATAATTTGTTTTAACCTCATCATTATTTTCTATCCCACGTTTCTTTACAAAAATGAACATATTTTTTCGCATTTAAACAGTTTCATTTAGGAATCACATTTTTTATTACAAATCTAAAACTAATCTGAATCTAAACTAAATGTCTCTTTCCAAGTTAGGAAAGATATTCGTAGAACAGAAAATAACATTTGACTTCCTAACAAATGTTTTCAGTTTTTTTCCGATTACCTTCTGTTATGGAATTTCTATTGCCTAATTAATAGCTCGCTTAGTATAAAATTCTTTTTCTTTAGAATGTTGTTTCATTTATCATGACTCATTATTCATTTTTTGATGATGTAATAAAGGCAATTTTTAAATTCTTTTTCAAATCAATTTCAAAATATGTTGATATTTTATTGCAAGCCTGCTATAAAATGATAATTTTTTTTGCTGCCATTCATTTTATATTATTACATTTTCTATCCTTTAATATGGGGTTTATAGTTGACAAAAAGAAGAAAAGTAAAGAGGGAAGTTCTTAAACCTGTTATTATCGCTCGAAGCGTTGTTTAGTCGACTGTTGATGCTCAATGCGATATTAAAAAGTGAAATCGTTATAGGTAATTGACACTATTTTTCCTTGAGGCTATTTTAAGTTGTGTGTTGACTTTTGAAACAAGTTCCTGTTTGCTAAAAATAACGACTGATCTAAAGACAAGTATTGCAGCTGAGTAGTTAAATTTATATGTTTGGATGATTTACAAATTATTTTTTATGTTGGTTTTTGTTTTAAAACTTATTCAACTTATATTTTAAGGTAAGTTCATTAGTGTTTCTCCTATCTAAATTTTTATTGAAGGCGTACCTCATGACATAAGGGATTAGTTTTATGCTTTTATAGATCTTATATAAGTTTGGATGTGTATATGCAATAATTAATAAGAATATAAGTTAAGTTTAATAATCTTGAAAAGGATATGGAAAACCATTGCTATAAACTAGTAATGCCAAAAATATATTTTCTGCTTGTTTAATTCCATAAAACAAAACACTTTTAAGTTGATTTCTTTCCTATTTACTTTATTTAAGTTGACTATTCTTGATAAATAAGAGTTTCTACAAATATTTTAAACTTTTTTTCATTGACGAAAAAGTTTAAGAAATGTTGTAAGTTAAATAACATTAATATTTAATTCTTTATGTTATGTTTCGATCTTTAATGTTAATAATATCAAATAAGTTAAATAACCTTAAAGAACGTTTGTCTTGTTCAGAAAAATTCGTCGCATTACATATTATGCATCTACTTAATATGTATAATAATAAAATTTTTTAATGTTTAATGTTTAATGAAGTCGCATTAGTTTATGTTTTAAGAAAAGCAACATAACTATACAAGATATATTAAAGCAGCTGTAATTATATATTACATTTATTTCAATCCTAGTACATCTTGAGATAATTTACTAATGAGTAAATAATAAATAAACAATAAAATACAAGTAATAAGTAGCATGTTTATGTCTCTTTTAATAATTTGAACAAGATTTCTGTCATTTAGGAATAGAGCTATATTTGAATATATTTTTATCTAATTGAGGTTTAAAGGAATAAAATATTGCGACTTTTAAAAATCGAAATAGCAATATAAATTGACTATTGTTCGTTTAATTTTTTTATATATCTTTGTCTAGTGTATGATTTAAATGCAGGCGTCAAATCTGAGAATAAATAGAAAAACAACAACATATAAAAAATTGTGAAACTTTTCCTTGAGCTTCTTTGAAGTCTGTACTATAAAGATGAAATGCTGATAAGCCTTAACAGTATTAAAATTAAAATATAACAGTATTGAAATTAAAAATTTATGATTACTATTGAAAATCAGTTTGCGCAAGCGTATGAAATCTTATAGAAATTCAAATTTAACTAGTTGAACTAATTATTATCGCAAAGGCAAATGTTTGTGATAAAAGCAAAGAACTAAAAGAGCTAATAAGGATTTTCAACTATTAAAAGTACATTGATTGTGATAATAACATTTTGATTATGCCAAATTCGACCATCTGCCTAGTCTATAATTACTAACACAAAAGTTATGGTTAATAAGGATTTTTTCGCAACATTACCTCTTCATTTCTTCACGTGTATTTTTTATTTAAATCAAGCTCAAATTTTAACATGGGTCAAATATGCAAAACCAACAATTATTCAGAGCAATACCCAAAAAATTTATTTTTGAAGAATGAAGTTCAATTCAAAATTGCATTGCCAAAAACAGATAATTACAACTAAATGGTTATATTCCTGGCATTCATTACTTTTTTTCGATATCATTTCTCTTACTTCCAGGGCACTTTTATTCTGTGGAATTGTTTCCAAAAGTGATAATTTAGGAATATATTTATGAGGGGATTTTTGCTTATTTTGGAGGGAGAAATTTTTTTTTCTTACTCATAGAATTTGCCAAACGTGAAAATAGCATCATGAAAAACTTTCGCAAGTATTAAAACTTGCATGAGAAAGGCTTTTTATATTTAAGTACACAAAACTTCACTGCATCTAGCTTTCAAGTTGTTATCACTCCGATATCGTTTATCGAATTAATTAAATATGTACTTTTACACAATGCATACTTTCAGTGAAAAAAATTATTTTAGATATAAAGCATAATAAAAAAATACATCTTTCAAATTTTTTTACAAGTATTTATTTTGAAATGTGCGTCATTGCAACCTGACATACAGGGTTATAAAATCGGAATACATTGTTTTTTTTAATAGAATTTTTTCTTATGAGTATTCAGAAACTTTATTCGGATGATTGCTTGAGTTGTTCCAATTATACATAATTTTTATATAATTTAAGTTCAGAAGATTACTCTAAATCCAAAATAATGGTTCCGAAAGGATTATTAATGTAAAATACAGGGATTAGAATTCGGAACATACTTCGAAAATATCAAATAACTTATCATTCTCATGGTATTCTGTATACAAAAGAGGAAATTCTCTGTCGATTTATTATTTCATTACTTCCATTATCAACTTCCATTTCCTGGTAATATTGATTTTGAATGCTTTGAAAGTTTATAATAAGAGCCATTTTATAATAAGGGATAGAGTATGCAATTTATGACATAATATTCTTATATCATAATTATGTATTTATTTATTCATATTTCCTTTCCAGTGTAGGTATATTTTACATTGCAAATTCTGATCTCTTACTGAAATAACTTTCATTTGGATGTCCAGAAAAAATGCGATGCATTTTATTTATCTATTATTCTCATTCCTAAAATAATGTCAAAACGTACTTTAATATAATTTATATATCTTATTCTTTAAGATTTGTATGTTTAACTTGTGTTTCCTTCATAAGTTTAGCATATTCTTTATCGTATCAAAAATATTATGCGTTAAATTTATACGTATTGTCAATAATTATTTAGCAGATATCAAGGCAGAGATTAAAGGAAATATAATAAAAATTATTGAAATCGTTTTAAACAATAATGGAACACTAATGTAAATCTAATAGATATTATTACGATCATCAAAATACATCAATCATCAAGAAGGGTTACAAATAAATCAGTATTTTAGAAATATGGGAGATAAGAGTTTTTTATGCGAGTGAATCAAATAAATCCGAATGAATGATTAAAATTCGAATATCTGAAACAGAATTCAAATATAGAATTCTGTTTTTTTTCTGGTATTACATTTTTGATTCTTAAATACTTAAAATCATTATAGAATTATTTTATTATTATAGAATTATTTTTCCTTATTTTTTAAATTATTGAAAGTTGAATTTATTTATTTACTTGTATATACATTATATTCTCTAATTCATGTCAAAAAATTACTAAGCTTACGTCAGAATGAATGTTTTAAAGCAATTAAAGTATACTTCAAAATAATTAAAATATGCTTCCAAAATCCCTATAAATAAATTATTACAAAAGATATTTTGACCAAGACAAAAATATATGTAACTTGCATTTTCTGAAGGAAATATCTATAAAAATACTAGAAAAGCTAAACTATGTTAGATCAAATTATGATAAAAATAATGTGTCTTTGGTAGAAAAGCAAAAAAATGGGAACCTTCATTAAGCAATATATTTTTCCGATGCACGTCTGGACCTAATTGATGTTTTCTTCAGTTCATTGCTTGACAGCGCTTGCTATGGAATGTTACCTTGCTTATTCTTTGAGCATTTTCATATTCTTTACCAGCGGCTGAAAAATTCTTTTGTAATATAGGCCGTCTAACGATGCCTGAAGTCTTCCCAGAACTCCAATTCGGAAGATAAGCTGTCTTCGTGCGTTCATGATGTCTTTATTCATATACTGAATATTTTCAATTGCTTAACTATTTCATATCAGTTTCTCCGGCAGACAACAGCTGTAACGTCTATAGACCACTTCCGTGGAAGAGCATATAATATCCAAGAGTATTCAATTGATTTTGTTCTTTTATGGCGATTATTGATTTTATGTCAGGATTTAAACTACTTAACTTGTATTAATTACCTTGATAACAGATTTATAATGTAAGAATAATAACTTTCCCATTTTTTTAATATTATTATATTCAAATACTTGAGAAGATGAACGAGAAATCATTGAACCTCATAAAAGTGGAACAAGCAATTTTTATCATTCTTGAATAATGCGAACCTTCGAATACAGCTTTCAGAAGAAATTAATATAACAAATAATATTTACCTGTTTTATCGATACTTTAAATTTTACTAATAGGGTAATGACAATATTCTCTTATTAAATAACATTACAGGTGGTGCTTTCATTAAGCTATTATATTAATAATAGCGTAATGACAGCGCCGCTATTATTTAATAACAATATATTTTCTCGGGAAAAATATTTTTCCAGCTAGAATAAATTTTTTGGATATATTTATACAGTTTTTAAGAGCCATAATTTATGACTGCTGTATTATTTTACTTGTTAGGATACAGACGCTATTAACTAATCTTTCTTTTAGTTATTAATGTTCATTTCTGTTGTTATTTATTACACTTAGCACAGAAACTGCAGGATTAAAGATCTAAGAATCGAAAATTTATAATAAGGCGAAGGAAAAGAGCTTTGTTCATGATGCGACTTGAAAAACGAAAATTGAATAAAGATTTAATTTGATGTGAGGTTGAATTTATTGCACAAATGACTCATCAAATAGTGCATGAAAATGCTTTGATTTAATAACTTTTCAAAAAGAACTTTTAATTTGTATTTTATATGCCAGAGATCCAAAAAAAAACATGTATACTGAATTGAATACACGAATAACCTGGCTTAATATAAGACGTATTTATTAGGTTATTTTCTATTTTTCTAACTAATAACTTTAACAATAACATATTATAGATGCCATTCACTGTATTTTAAGATATAATCAAAATTAACAAAGCCATTGTTTATTGAAACGGAAAAGTACCAATATTGAGACGTAGCATTCTTACAGCCTGAAATTCTTCAAATTGGATTGGATTAAATTTTGTACCATGTTTCCAAGACTAAGAATAATCCTCTTTAATAGGCACACAATATTTCTTTATCCTCGTTTTGATGTGCAACAATTTGATAAAATAAAAAATTCGAAAAACCTTGATATTTTTTCAAAAGTAAACTGGAATTTAAAACTTCTATGTATCTCTAACTGAAAAAGGGTTAAATCGCCTGTATGTACAACTTGATAATAGTGTTACAAATATAAATTAAACAGTTTTCTGCAATATCATATGATAAATTTAAAAATCTTCCACCTTGAGTTTTGTATCTGTAGAAAGTTACATCCCGCATTTTTCATAATTCAATAGTTTCATCTGTCAGTAAGACACTTTTCTTTGTTAAAAGTAGTTATTTCGTTTAATTGATGTTTTTTACGATTTTATAAAATCATCATCTTTTATTTAACATATTGTAAGGACACACGGTAAAAATGGTTTACTACCTGAAGTTATTAACAAAATATATAAATTACTACATAAGGCATAAAAATTAAGTCAATTAAAAAGTTATTTTTTCAATTCCGATGGCTTTCTTTTATGTTAAAGAATCTGGAAAAATAAGAGATAATTGGATCAAAATTCGAATTCTCCGAAAAATTGACAGTTAATAAATAACAGAGTGTTTACAACTTTAAATATTTGAAAATTGACTTTCTTAAATCACAATTCAGTATTACTCGTGTTCTCTAAACTAATTAATTTTGAAAATTTGAATAATTAATATCAAAACAACTTTTGGATTACAAATAAATATTTCTCTACTTTTGAATAAGTTATTTTATTTTTTTAATTGAATGTATCTTTTCTTACTAGTATATTAAAATTTAATATACTATATACAATTATATTTATTATACAATTTGTTTTGGTTCTTTTTTTCAAAATTTAGGGCCCTTTTTTCTATATTTTACCATGCAGCTTGATTATATTAAAATATTGTAATATGTAAAATATTGTAATTTATTTTAGGAAGGACCTAATATTTTTGAAATCGTTGTTAAATAATAGAATCGATTCTATAACATCTATGTCTCCTCAACATGAGAGCACTGAACTCTCTCTTCTAGATTCAATGTGCAATAAACCATGAATAATTGAATTCATAAATTGAAAATCATTGCATTGTAAAGAAACAGATGATAGTATTTGGATTATGAAACGATGTTTCTTGGGTGTTTTTTTTTCGAATTGACATTATTTAGTTGTATACGTAATTGATTTTGATAATTAATGTGATTCATTTTGTAAGTTAATATTTTAAGTTATTGTTTTATTCATAATGGATTTGAGTATATACTTATTTACAATCTTTTTTTTTTCAGAAATGGTCTATTCTAATTATGTGAGAAATAAGAGGGCCATATAAAAGAAATTATTCAGACTTTAATCCATAATATTCGGTAAGTTCAAGCGTGTGAGAATTCATGTCAATTTCATGTAATATTTTCAGTTTTTTCATTGATAATGAAAGGAGAAACTTGCTATTCATTTTCTGAACAAGCCATAAGAACACTTTACAAAATGTAATGATTTTTCTTTAATGGTATTGTCAGTTTTTCTGTCTGGATAGATTTTCCAAACTGTTTAATCCAATTTATGATGAATGTAACGGTTATTCTGAATATTAAAATTGTCCCGGCCCGTCGGAACAATGGTTGATTGATGTTTTGATGATGGACATGCATAGTTTTTGAGATAATGACGTTTGGCAAATGTTCTAGATTTTTTTGGATTTTAGCATGGTTTTAATTTTGTCGAGGGTTTCTTTTTCCCCCCCTGAAGAAAACTATGAAACAT